>OMOT01080373.1:0-11213 GCA_900312575.1 Acanthochaenus luetkenii
TGCGGTAGCGCGTTGGTCTTACAATCTTTAGTAGTTTTGAAGCGTGAATATCGAATCCAAGCTTTTGCTTCTTAAGACTTTGCCAAAACTGTGGTTCATTGAATGATTTAGGACCTGAGACAATAAACTGATCATGTAGAAAACAAAATTTATTTTTCTAATGTAGTTTCATGCAGGACAGAGATCTGGTGGCTCATTAGAGATCTGGTGGCTCATTAGAGGTCGTTAGATGAGGCTCGTAATAGTTTCATGAGTTTCAAACGTCATTAGCCACGTGATTTGTGTAGAATTGCGACGGCCAACACACGGAGGGTGCAGAGCAAATGCCCTCTATCCGCTTTCTCTCGCTGCTGTAATTGTAACGTTTTTTCTTATCTTTACGTACCTTTAATACGTACCTTACACGTGTGTGTGTGTGTGTGTGTGTGTGTGTGTGAAGAATGGTGATGAGATATGAAATAACCAGTAGCCAATTGAATAAGCTACACTTCTGGGTTTATATATTTGTAAATCTGACTCTAAAGGAGTCGGTGCCTCACCAACCATGAACCTCACCGCACGTCACTGGAACAAATCAAGTTTCGAACTCAGCATCGACAATCCTCGTTTCATATGATATTATACCATTGAAATTGCAGTATATTTATCTGTATAATGTTGTGGAATTATTTAATATCCGTAATATTGAATGAATATTGTTATACAACTAGGATAGTTATTCTTGCCACATCCCGGTTGTTAACCACCAATTTGACCACGCACATATTTCGATGTATCGCTGATAAAGAATCTTGCTGACTTATTTCTTGCACCAAATCGGATTACAAAGTAGCCTCTGTATTACGGTGTATCGGCGGTGACCAGGATGTAACCTGATACTGGGCCCCTCAGATTAGCATATCACAATGGATACGAATACGACAACAGAAAACAAGATGAGTGACAGTCGCAGACGAAGTAGCAATATTGGTCATTGTGTCAAAATATCGCTAACTTTGGTCGATTTTGAAAAACCGGAAATGCTACTGAATGAAGAGCCGTTTGGGAGCCGAAAGAGCCGGCTCTTATTGGTGAGCCGAGCCAAATAATCCGACTCACCGAAAAGAGCTCCCACACATGATCACGTCACGCTGCCGTACGATGTGTTTCCGGGGCTTTCAAACCACGTGACAACCTTCTCACCCTCTCGCTGAGCTTCCAACACGATCCGGTTCCGAGTTCCCGAATCGTCGAAAAATACATGTAGAAGTCCAACAATCACGACAGATCCATAAATGATGTTCTTACAAGGCCATGACGGGATCTATTGCCGTGATATCTACCACTGATTCTTATGGGGATATTCAAATAGGCTATTTTGGCTCGTTTGGGATTTTGATATCAGCTATTAATCTGGCGAAATAGAATGTGATGTGGATATATATATATATATCCGTATCTTATACATAAAAGGACGAGTTTTTACTTGTATAAAGTCTACAACTATACCCTGCGAAGCACTCACCGGGACCTAGGAGTGTTTAAATGTTTTATTATCTACCGATATCTGGTCATTTTCAATCCAAGTGGAGATTCCCCCAGTTAGCAGAATATGTGCACAGGAACTGACGTCAAGAAGGCATCAAGTACAAATCATTTTATTTTCATATTTTAAAAACATCCATGACACATACATGTAGTCTGACATTTTTCAACAAAACACAACATGACACTTGCATGGTTATGGTGAGAGTGGCATGTTTGAACAGTACCTAGATTTGCCTCTGTAAAATCAAGCGCCCACACACATTTCAATGCATTATGGAAACATCCACAAGATTTAAATACTAGAGGATCAACGTGCAAAGCATGAAACTCTTCTACATTAAAGACTGCAGTTACTACCCCTGAAAATGAGAACAAAGTTGCACATCACTCAAAATCTTGATTCAAATTGGTTCAAAATACAGAAAATCACATTCAACTGATGTTTGACAAATCATGAAGGCTGAAACAATTATTCAATTGCCACACACAAAACAAGGACATACAGATATTGCTCAAAATGTTGTTGTTTTTTGCTGTGTGTACCATATTGCCTAGGGTTCACGTAGACTATTGTGTTCCGGTCACAATAGACTCACGGGATGTGCTCGATCTTGCTCTGGCTGCCCAGGCAAGGCTTTTCATGGAAGAAATGTGCAGCTGTAGAGAAGTTGATCAACCAAAAGCCTAACCCAAAATGAAAACGGAACAAATTGGGCTAATAAAATGAACAGAAAAGAACTACACGAAATGGAATGGTTACCTTTCCACTTTACGGACCAACAGCGTCTTCTGTGCAGGATTGTAGCTCAAATTGCAATAGAATATGGACATTTGGAAAGTTGCGTAATACAGTAGAGGGTACATGGCATGAACTACAGAAATGAACAAAAATAAACAAACATCTTACCTGTTCTAAACTAAACGTCACCCGCTAGACACACACCAGATGTCCGCCCTTTCATTAAGAGCCTATCTACACTAGTGTACTCTGCTTTGTCATAATAGGCTCTGGGTAGATATGCTGATGACAGAAATACAGTGTATACACTATTCATTAGTATATAATTCTGGCTGTATAACGTCACCTACATTCTGGGTTCACGTGGCTAGAGGAACAACAGAAAGGTAAGTTGCGTCCTTTGTGGTGTTCCTTCGGTAGAGGACTTTGACCACAGGATGCGTTTTATTCTCCTCTTTAATCTGCCCTCACTCAAAAGCTCTTTCCACTGCCAAGGCTCTCTCCGTTCTTAGTTAGCTTGTCCTCAGGATCAACATGAGCATAAGGGCAGGAAGGGCTTGGCTCATCGACCTCCATCTTGATTTCTCTCTCCGGCCTCCATGCCGTCAACTGGCAGGATTTGGGTGGCAACCAGTTGAAGTCAGAACCGGGAGACTCTTTCTTAATATCCATTACTAGACCAGAGGATGTGGTACTAACATTAAGAGATGAGAGATCCATGGGACATAATTTCAATTTCTTCACTGTAGTATATCTATCCCTCTCTGCTGTATTCTCCAAACGCGTTACCCCACGTTCTGTCTTGGCCTTTAAGACCGTCTCTTTACTGTGAACACTTTGGAATACCTTTCCCTCATTGCTATGGGCCTCTTCTGAGAACTCAGGGTTTTCTGGCTCACTTTTAACACGAGGAGGACCAACGGTCAGAGCAGACTCAGTTGAGGTAGACTTTTTAGACAAATCCAGAGGTGCTACATAGTCTGGGCCCGATTTGTTGGCCTTTACCAAATCCAGAGGGACATCTACATGTAGCTGCAGTCCTACAAAATAACTCCTACCACGGTGCAAGCCAGTCTCATGGAGTCCACGTTCATCTCTTGGAGCAGGTGGCAGACACACATGAGGCTGGACCTGGATATCTGGAGCTGGTTGTGTCTGCAGGATTGTATATGGGAATGTCAGGCCATTGGCTAGAGACGAGCCGACGGGAACATACAAGACAATGTTAACGCCAGCAGGCGGCCGTTTGTCATGGCTTAGCTGAACCACCTTCTCTGCTGGACTGGAGCAGCTGGACACCCCCCCTGTCATATCCCTTGGACTACCAGAGTCCTTCACTGGTGCAGCAGGGATGTTTGAAACATCAGCAGGGATAGTGACTGTTCGGTTTGCTGGATTTGATGCATTTGTAGGGGTTTTTGTTGGCAATGAACGTTTTTTGCTTGGCAGAGGCTTGGGTTTCACGAGCGAGGGAGAGCTCTTTGGGGCCAGACGTTTCTTAGAAGCGCTCTAAAATGGAGAAAAAAAACATCTCAATCACACAAGTTACATACGCCCAGAAGTGCAACAGAATTTGCCTCAGAAACTAGAAATGATCAACGTATGTAGTTCTTGAAAAGCTCACATCACCATAATGCCCAAAACTCACCAAAGGAGGGGGTGCGTGTCCACAGCTGTTGAGGTGGCCATCATAGCCCTGCTTGTGGGGAAAGCCAAGTCCACAGCTCTGACACAGGCAGGGCGTCTGGCCGGCATGACCGCCCATGTGGGACATTAACAGCAAGGCAGACCGGAACCCCTTTCCACACTCGGCGCACCTCAGCACCCTCTGGTGAGCCCCAGCATGTTTCTTCAGCTCTTCTGCAGAGGCAAACCCCTGGCCACACTCCAAACAGCGGATCTCATCCCCTTTGGCCCCCTGATGGCCCCAGCAGCCCGTATCCTTTTTGTGCTTCTGGAAGGCCTCCTGGCTGAGAAACACTCTCAGACAGGCCACACACTGAATACGCTGGGGTTCACACTTGTGTTGACGGTACAGCATCGCCAGGCGGAAGTGGCAGCGGCATCGTATACAGGTGTAAGGCAACAAACCGAGATGGGAGAAGCTGTGTTTCAGGAGAGCGTTCTTCCTGGCAAAGCTTCTTGTACAGTCTGTGCAACTGTAGGTGCGGTGGCACTTTTTAGCCCGGTGGCGCGTGACGGACTTTAGATCGGAGAATATGCGGCCACACGATTCACATGGAAAGCTGCCCATGGTGCGCTTGTGCCACTCCACATGCAATTCACACACTTTCAGGTCGGTGAATATACGTTTGCATAGGTCACACTCATAAAACTTTGTCTCAAAGTGAGTTGTTGACAGGTGGTGCCTCAAGCCTTGCTGTGACTTAAAGATAGTCAGACAGATGCGGCAGAGGAGAGGATCCACTCTGGACTGGGCATGCGTGCGCAGGTGGGCCCGGTAGTTGTACATCTGGCAGAAGCGTTTGCCACATTCAGCACAACAGTACGGGCGTGCTCCAGTGTGCAGGTTCATATGCTCTTGTAGCTTGACGTTCGAGGGCAGCTGAAGGTCACAGAAGCTGCAGCGGGAATCCCCTAAATCACTAGACTCTGTGGAGAAGAGGAAAGGGGAAACTAATACTCAACTCAATAATTGAAAGAAGTGCAACATATTAGGTATACTCGGGTGTTCTTCCTAATTCAAATAGTAAAATTAGTTCAGATTTTTATTTCCAAAAAATGCTGAACCGGGTTTTGTTATTTTATACATTGTTAGGGCTGTTCGATATGACGATATATATCGTGCGGCGATAGAAAATCGTATATATTTTCCTCTTATCGTTTCTATCGCCATTGCCGCAAAAAAGCAGCAGAACTGCTTTACGGCTGTATTTTACGTCATTCCCGACCCCGCTTTACGTTCTCTACACGTGGACTGAAACAACAGACAAACACGGAGCAGCGCGACACAGAACAAAACTCTGTTGCATTTTTTTGCCTGTTAAACAACAGTTTTCAGTCGTGCTAATTATTCCATTGATTTACAACCAGAAAAATATTTTATGCGATGGATCATCAGCTCTTATCACAAGCGAGGCTCTGTATGTAATCTGGACCGTTTAGCCTCCGTCATCATTTTACAGTAACCATCTGCTGATGATGCAGCTAACTTAGAAAAGGACTGTACACTAGGGATGGGCTGATCGAAACTGGTATCGATACTTCGATACTCACGTACGACTCATTTGGTATTGATGTCCTTTGAAAAGTATCAATTTCAGTTATTTTTAATTCAAAATGCGTCACTCAAGTGTATAGTTTCACTACGAGGTGGGAAATTCCCCAGTTCCAAGAAGTGAGACAGCATCATGAAGGGACTTTAGTTTTATGGACTTTACAGTTTACAATGTCCAGAGGTTTTACAAGACTGTTTTTCAACATGTTCCAAAAAACCAAACTGATATCTGGCACTCAAAAGCAATTCACAGCTTTTTTCAATTCCTGATTGTTGGTTTACTTTTACTTATTAATTAATATATGGTTGTTTGTCTCTTTTGGTCGTTTCTCTTCTGATACACTGCTGTAGTGTGTTGGTCATGTTAAATAAAAAGTACATTAATGTAACTGCTTTGGGGTCAGTTCTTAATGTAAACATTAATATCTTAATAATGCACCAGGTTAGAGTGTTCCTTGTACAATGTACAGCATTAGTTCTCTGAGAATCTCTTTCATATCCAAGCAAAATTGGTATTGTAACTGAAATATCCCGAACAGCATAGATATTTAATCAAATCAATTTGGGAAATCAGTGGCGATATCCAGCCCTAGAGGCTTGTGGTTATTATGTATAGACAAATTCTTTCTCAAATTTACAGAAAACATACTATATCGTGATATATATCATTATCGTGTTATTAAATTACTCATATCGTGATAGACAATTTTGTCCATATCGCACAGCCCTATACATTGGTAGAATCCACTTTGTTCTCGTCCGTTTTTGAGCTAAAAGTGAGACTTTGAGACCTGTTTCTCCCTGTTATGCGTCTATGGGGAGAGAAATAAACACTATTTTGGATTATCAAGTTTTCATCAACGGAGCAACTATTGAAGATATCTCGTCAATACTTGGAGTTACATCATAACTACACAACCCAAACTTTAATGATGCTTTAAATCGGCAACAGTTCAAACAGACTTTGTCAACAAATCGGCACCAAACAAATGTATACTTAAAATGAAATCACTGAGTCATACCATTGTCTAGCCCTTCTTCATCCTCGTCTTCCTCCTCTTCCATCTCCGACACCTCACTGTCATCTGACTCAGTCGCCACACCCTGCTCCGCCTCTGTTGAATTTCCCTTCGCTTCTTGTCCATCATCATTCTGTCCATTTTCAGTCTCCGCGTTGTCCATCACCCGTTTTGTTCTCAGCAGCGGCGCTTCAGTGGTTCCCAGTCCGGCGGTTGAACGAAGGCCAGTGCTCGGATCACTTAGTGCATCAACAGGACCCATACTGGGAGCTTGTTTGTCTGGTAGACTGGGTAATGGATGTAGACGTGTACACGGTAAAGTCTGTGCGAGGGGCGAGTCAGAAACCACCGGGGTGTGTTGAATATGCACGTTCTGCTTTACGGCGGCAGCATCTTCAACAGCTGACCGGTGGCCTCTGATCAGCCGTCTTCCAGTGGATCCAGTGGGACAATGACTGGGCGAGGATGACGCGTCAGACTGTCTCACAGGTGCATCTGATGGCAGCAGAATGTCAGGAAATCCTAACTCTGTCAGCTGGATATCGATGGTGTATTCCGAGGACATGGCTTCTGGCTGTACGTCTATATATCGCACATAGAACACGTGACGGTGTTCCAAAAGCACCACCGTCATAAATTAAGTTGATCGGTTGGTGAACCCGCAACTAAAACAATAGTTGCTACTAACTAAATGAGGTAGATAGTTTTGTAACGATCACTACCCGACTCACCGTACCAATGACAAGGCTACGTCAATGGGAACACTTAAGTTTGCTTCTTCTTTTAATTTGACATCGGTTGGCAAAACAACTAGTCTGATTTATGGGGATTAAATAACGAAACCAAACGGACTGCCTTCATAGAGGAACTGTAAGGGTGCTGGCTACCTCATCGTCCTGGAGGCAAGGTGTGACTTCTGAACAACTAACTTAGATAACAACTACCGCTACATCCTCGAGGTGAGCTTCTTATCTTAGAGGCATGACGCGTACGACCAAAAAATACCATTTACCAACAAGACGTGAAATAGCGCGACTACGACCGGGCAATTAATTAGCAGCGAACTCCCTTGCCTCGTTGCGAACAACAACAAATAAAGGAAGTTCAGCAAGGAAAGGAGAGCCGTGTAGACACTCGAGCACGCGCGGTGTCTTGGAGTGGTATTACATGCACAAAACACGTAGGACCGTTCACAGCGCAGGTGCATGATAAGCGTGATGATAAAAGCATGCAAACACAATCAGGCGCTTAAGTACAAAATAAAATGATACAATTACCTACACGATCAGTTGGGTCAAAAACAGCTTCAAAGTAGCTTTCATATGTTTTATAAAGGCTTTATGAGGATTACTAAAAGATTATGAGATGGCCCATTTTAAAACTGCTGAAGGTCACCAGAATAAGTACATTTGTTAGGCCTCTTTGTGGTATATTTTGTATCAAGCTGTTGAGTTTTATTGAGCATTGGCATTGTATTTCAGTATAATTTGAGGAAAATTTTAATTGGCAAAACTTTGCATTGAGGATTTTCTGTAGTTTTTTAATAATTATAAATAACACGGAAGTGTATCGCTAGGGAACTAAAAGCTCTAACTAATTTAGTATGTCAGTGGAAGTTAATTTTCTGAGTAGCTACGCTTGATTTACCCAGTGATATTGGAATCGAGATTTTAACAAAATGTTAAAAAAGCATCAGTTAACGCTTTTCAGTGACAAGCTGTGGTGCTTAAAAAGTAAAATGATTTCTAGCGAAATCAAAATGCAAGTATGAGTAGGTAGCACACAATGGCCACTGGTTAACAACCAACTTTTAGTGGAACGTACCTTTAAAAATATGAACGAATATCAATACAATAAACCGACTACAAAAAAAACCAATGTAGTTCTCGGCTCATTAACTACCTTTTATTTCATAGCTCCTGCTAGTGCATTGTGAAATCATCTGCCTCCTCCACTCAAGCTCATCTGAGCATTCCACTGTTCATGTATGAAAATATAAAAGTATCTTATTTAAATATTGAGACTACTGAGAGAAATAACAGCACCATTGTCCCCCAAAAATATGCAGTGCTTAAGTAGGAATGGAGTTTATAGCCCACTTGAAAGCTTAATAAAAATGTTTTCAAGTTACGCATGTTCAAAATTGTGTTGTCGCTAGATAGACATTTAACAGATGAGGTGATAATAGCCTAAATCTAACACAGTGAGCACCCAGTGCGAGTATAAATCGTTGGATTGTCACATAAAACACAATACAAAATGTAATGGCGTAAATGTGTGTGTAACTCGAGAAATTACAACAGTACCTCTGAACAAGCATTCCTCTTGAATTAGACGTGAAACCACACAAATGCAAATTCTTTCAGCAGCCTCCCTTGGGATAGCATTTTTTATTATTATTATTACATAGTTGCAGTGTCCAGACATGTTGCAGTGGGGAGAGAAACAATCCAATCAATGACTAAGAACACATGATTTTACAGTTCCTTACAGGACTCTATAGCATTAAAGATCCATGTTTCGCATTCAAGAAATATTTAAGACATTACATATTATTCTAATAGGTTTAATATAAGAAATCTGGATTGTAGTGGATCATTTCTGTCCACACGCCAAACAATGTTTTGCAGTGAATCTGAAGCAGAGCCAAAACAAACTCTTCAACAAACTTCGATCATGTTATTTTAAAATTCTGTCTCTTCTGCAACTTAATTTAGAAATTAACTCAATCAAAATATTAAGTGTAAAAAATACACCATATGAATCAGAAGCTGTACACAATACATTTATTTTGACAAACTGCGTCTAAACACTCGGAATATAATATCGCTATTAGACATCTAATTTGCTTCAAAATATTTACTTATCCAACCCATTTAGGAAAAAAACACAATCCATTTTCAGAAAACAATAATACAAATAAAAACACATTTGACCACAAAATTAGTTTAACAACTCAAGATAATACATTTAGAAGTCATAACACACAAATGTCACACTGCATCATGACAAAAGGTGTAATTGATGGGTTTAACAACTTTTGGTTAGTCAATTTAAGTTGTCTGTTTGTCCACAATTTCAACAGCCAATAATCAAAATCGCAATGCTGTGAAGTTAAAAACCTCAACTTAAAATAAACATCGTGCTAAAATATTTCTTACTCAAAAATATTCCAAATTAATCTAAAACGGTCTGATCTCAAGCATCAGATCTCCAAATAGAAAAATAAAAAAAATCCTGACTAAAATCTTCAAAGCCATACACATTCTGCTAGTTCCCCATGCCTTTAACAAAGACACATCCCTCAATTATCTATTCATACTGTTTCCAAACTCGTGGCTTTTCTGGTGAGCATTCATGGTGCGCTCACGGCCAAAGCTCTTACCACAGGTTATGCAGGAAAAGCGGCCTGCAGTGTGGGCCCGCGCCTTGTGGGCCTCTAGCTGCTCAGGACGGGCGAAGCTCTCTTCGCAATCCTCACAAGGATGGGCTTTCCGAGGTGCGTGCTTTTTCTTCTTGTGGGCATGGAGCTGATACAAGGCAGGGAAGGTGAAGTCACATTCAGGACAGGGGTGTTGGTGGGATTGAGAAGGAGCCACTTTAGGTTTCTTCTCCTTTGTTGGAGCTTGACCGTCATCTGCAGGACTCTTCTTGACAGCCATTTTTGATTTTGTTGCCACCTTAGGAGGACGGCCACGCTTTGCAACACTTACGTTTCCCTTTTCCTCCACTGGAGCTGCTCCCAGCTCTGGTGTGCTGCTGCCTTTCACTTCTTCCTGTGTTGCCTCAGCCTCACCGTCCTCCTTTTTCTGCTTTCCCTTCTTCTCAGCACCTGCTGGGTCTTCGGTTTTGGGGGGCCGTCCATGTTTCTTGACAGTTGAGGCACTGCCATTGCACTTGTAACCCATATAGAATATTCAGTCGCTAAAGGGTTAACTAACTGATCGTCAATTAACATGATGCCAGCAGAGGGCGCGTTTGCGATATTGTTATGACAGTCGAGGGATTTTTCTTTGTGTGAAGTTGCATATAAGAGCTCCAGCTCATTTGATGAAAATAGACTGAAATAAAGCAAGATATTTGGTCAATTCTTATCAGGAGTTGTGGATAAGATAGTCCCTTATTAGTAACTCAAGTACTGCATCGTGGGAGGCCGGTTTCCTGCTGGTTTTACCGTGTTTTTCCTGCCGAGCTGTCTGAACTTGCTCATTAGTCTGCCATCTTGTTAGCTACAATGAGTGGGATATTATTGGTGAACAATATTAGGTGTTAAGATCACATACTATTACAAAAACCAATCGGAGTGATGCGAGTGTTGTGAAATGTTTACATATTGCATTTGGCTCATCCTGTGTCATTTGTGTTTTGCTAAACAGAGCATTTAGCTAAGTTACTGTGTTCTTAATGTGTTTTACTGAAGTACAAATGGAAAATATAATGCATTATGAAAAATTCATTAACCCTTTTAAGGAATATCGTTTATTTTAAGAAAAAGGAAGTGTGATAATGCTATTGTGTAAAGTTTTTACCATAATTTTGCTTTGTGTGATTTGAACAGTTCTCTCATAGCCATATGGTTAATGGTTTTAAATGTGTAACTGATTTATTGAAAACAGAAAAGTGAATAAGGTACCATATACAGAAAAGAAATAGAAATGATTATAACTGAGTATATCTATTCTGTACTGCT
>OMOT01080380.1:0-12594 GCA_900312575.1 Acanthochaenus luetkenii
GCATTGGAATCATTGTGAGCAACTCCTCCATCACTTCAAAATTGTCATCAACACCATGGACATATATTGAGAGCTGTGCAGTGTCAGTGACGTCTGTGCTCTCATCAAGAGCGACCGAGTATGAATGGAAATGTTTAGCTTTCAGTTGATCGTAAATGTTACATGATATGTCAGAAATGCGCTCTGCCACTGTGTTGGCTGAAATGCTGATGTTGCTAAATTGACCCTTTTTTTCCGGGCAGACTATACTTGCAGCCTGTAACATGCACTGTTTGATGAACTTGCCGTCTTTGAATGGCTTTCCTGCCTTAGCAATCATCTCACTCACCACGTAGCTAGCTTTGACAGCCGCATCACTCTCTTTGCTTGCTTTCTTGAAGAAATCTTGTTGCCTCAGTAGACATGTTTTAAGTTTGGCGACCCGGTCCTCTCACTCATCTCCCAGGTATTTTGCATACTCCTCAGCATGTCTAGTTGAGTAATGACGTCTGATGTTATACTCCTTGTGCACCGCAACTTTATCCGTGCATATTAGACACGTAGGTATGCCCCTGTGCTCAACAAAAAAATATTCCGTCTCCCACTTCTCCTGAAATTGTCTGTGCTCGGTAATCGGTTAATCAACTAATCGTTTCCACACTAATGTAATCCATAGGGTTGGGCAGTATACATATTTTCATTCCTAATGTTACCAGGGTATACAGTATTACCAGTGTTTAAAACATAACGTTGCAGGGGGCTGGAGGAAGCAGTATTTACTACACCGAAATGCTGAATTTATGTGGTCATGGTGAATAGACCTGTACCATCTCCCACAGACAGAAATTAAGTTGATAAAACACTATTCCTATTGCACTATTGTTTTAGTCGAGGAGGCTGCTCTGGACCACATAGAAATGTACAGCTGTGACTTGCAAGCAGAAGTCATGTTACGCTTCTGGTCTGAAGATATTTGACTGCTGTGGAGGAAATGTGAATATAAGCTAAGCGCCACTAGGCCTGTAGGTATCACTGCAGGCAAGTCGTTTTTTTACTACTCTTTGATAGCTCCTCCCAGAGCAGAGCATAGACAGTGGCTTCGGAAAGTATTCAGAGCCCTTCACTTTTTCCACACTTTGTATTATAGACTTAATTTAAAATGGATACAGAATGTTTTGGTTGAAATCAATCTACACACAATACCCCATAATGACAAAGCAAAAACAATGTTTTTTTAGATATTTTTGCAAATATATAAAAAATAAAAAAGGAAATCTCATATACATAAGTATTCAGACCCTTTGCGATGACACTCCAAATTGAGCTCAGATGCATCCCGTTTCCTTTTATCCTCCTTGAGATGTCTCTAGAACTTGATTGTAGTCCATCTGTGGCAAATTCAATTGATTGGACATGATTTAGAAAGGCACACACCTGTCTAAAGCCCCACAGATTAAAAACCTCAAAGATACAATAGTGCTGATGCATAGATCTGGGGAGGGGTATAAAAAAATTGCTAAAGCATTGAAAGTTTCCAAGAGCACAGTGTGAAATAGAGATGTTTGGAACCACCAAGACTCCTCCTAGAGCTGGCTGACCGGTAAAACTCAGTAACCGGGCAAGGAGGGCCTTGGTCAGGGAGGTGACCTAGAACCCAATAGCCACTCTAGCAGAGCTTCAGAGTTCCTGTGCTAAGATGGGACAACCTGGCCTAAGGACAACAATCTCTGCAGCAATCCATCAATCATGTCTTTATGGTACAGTGGCTAGATGGAAGTCACTCCTGAGTAAAAGGCATATTGAAAGCCAGCCTGGAGTTTGTCAAACGGCACTTAAAGGAGAGCATGAGGAAAAAGATTAACGGAGCCAAATACAGAGAGGTCCTTGAAGAAAACCTGCTCCAGAGCACACACAACCTCAGACTGGGGTGAAGATTCACCTTTCAGCACAATAATGACCCGAAGCCCACAGCAAAGACAATGCTGGAGTGGCTTCAGGACAAGTCTCGGACTTGAACCCCATTGAAAATCTGTGGAGAGACCTGAAAATTGCAGTTCACCGACACTCCCCATCCAATTTGACAGAGCTTGAGAGGATCTGCAAGGAAGAATGGGAGAAGCTGCCCAAATCCAGGGGTGCAAAGCTGGCAGAGGCACACCCAAAGAGACTCAAACCTGTAATCACTGCCAAAGGCGCTTCTCCAAACTACTGAATAAAGGGTCAGAATACTTATTTAACTGAGATATTTCAATTCTTTATTTTTAATACATTCGCAAAAAAATTCTAAACGTACATTCACTTTGTTATTATGGGGTATGTGCATAGATTGATGGCAAAGAAAATGCATTAAATCAATTTTAGATTAAGTCTATAACACAACAGTGTGAAAAAAGTGTGAAAAAAGAGGGTTAGGGGTCTGAATACACTGTACATACTAGACCGGTATCCTGTGTATGGTGAGGAGAATCGTAAAACTTTCTTCATTACAGAGAATGACATTTATACAAGTCCACTCAACAAGGCAAGAGCCATAGCTCTCCCCAATTTTCTGTAGTGATTGAAAATAAGGGAACAGGCAGATCTCTGCTAAAAGGTAAGATTGAAGATTTAATACTGCTGCTGATTTTGCTCAACTGTTTAGTATGTATTTGTACAAGTAATTATAATTGAGGCACACTGATGAGAAATACGTACGTATAGGCTCAGGTCTTTGAGGACCGGTCTTGATGGACCACATGGCATGGAGCCACAAGTGGCTTGGAGCCACTATGTAGTTTTATATAGGCAATTTGTGAATAAATCAATATAGGGCCTGGGATTCAGTGAGTCAATTGTAGTTGTTTGGAGGCAATGAGTGTAAGCCAGCTGTGTGAAAAATGTATAATTGCTTGTCCTATGCAGTGTATTCAGAAAGTATTATTATTTGAAGCGATTACAGCTTCAAGTACATACACATCTATATTGCTCCCATTCTTCTCTGCAGATCCTCTCAAGCACTGTCAGGTTGGACAGGGAGCGTCACTGCACAGCTATTTTCAGGTTTTTCCAGAGATCTTCGATCGGATTCAAGTTTGGGTTCTGGCTGGGCCACTCAAGGACATTCACAGACTTGTCCCGAAGCCACTCCTGCGTTGTCTTGGCTGTGTGCTTAGGGTCATTGTCCTGTTGGAAGGTAAACCTTCACCCCAGTCTGAGATCCTGAGCTCTCTGGAGCAGGTTTTCATCAAGGATCTCTCTATACTTTGCTCCATTCATCTATCCCTCAATCCTGACTAGTCTCCCAATTCTTGCTGCTGAAAAACATCTCCACAGCACGATGCTCCACCACCAGGCTTCACCGTAGGGATGGTATTGGCCAGGTGATGAGCAGTGCTTTGGTTTCCTCCAGATGTGACGCTTGGCATTCAGGCCAAAGAGTTCAATCTTGGTTTCATCAGATCAGAGAATCTTGTTTCTCATGGTCTGAGAGTCCTTTAGGTGCCTTTTGGCAAACACCAAGCGGGCTGTCATGTGCATTGTGCATTTTACTGAGGAGTGGCCACTCCCATCTCCATAGAGGAACTCTGGAGCGTTGACAGAGTGACCATCGGATTCTTGGTCACCTCCCTTACCAAGGCCCCTTTTCCCCGATTGCTCAGTTTGGCCGGGTGGCCAGCTCTAGGAAAAGTCCTGGTGGTTCCAAATGATGGAGGCCACTGTGTTCTTCGGGACCTTAAATGCTGCAGACATTTATTTGTAACCATCCCCAGATCTGTGCCTCTAAACAATCCTGTAAGTGGACAATTCCTTCGACTTCATGGCTTGGTTTTTGCTCTGACATGCACTGTCAACTGTGGGACCTTATATAGACAGGTGTGTGCCTTTCCAAATCATGTCCAATTAATGGAATTTACCACAGAATCAATCAAGTTGTAGAAACATATCAAGGATGATCAATGGAACAGGATGCACCTGAGCTACATGTTTAGTGTCACTACATTACATCACATCTGAATACTTGACATTGATTTAATAAAAAAATTGTTAGTACATTTTGAAAAATGTTTTCGCTTTGTCATTATGGGGTGTGTAGATTGATGAGAAAAAATTTATTCAATCCATTTTAGAATAAGGCTATAATGTAACAAATGTGGAAAAATAGAAGGGGTTTGAATACTTTCTGAATGCACTGTATACAAATCCTGTCTCAAACTGGGGCAAATATGGAAGAATTTTAAGGACCTGAAGTCAAGGCAGGTTGCAGTGATCTGAATGAGTTGTAGTGGGTGGAGAGTGCCTAACCAGGAAGAGTTACAGCAGTCCAGACAGGACTATATCTCAGTCTTTCCCCTAGATTTATATTCGTGTCAGGGTGGAAAAGCCTCTGAAACAGCATTTAGACCAGGGATGGTGAAACATGCGCCATGGAGGGCCAAGAGGCTGCAGGTTTTCATTCAAACCAAACAATACACCAGGTGATTTCAGTGATTAGCTCCTCCTCTCTGGTTGAAGGTGTGTTAATCGGTTAAATCACCTGGTGCAGTGTTTGGTTGGAATGAAAACCTGCAGACTCTCGGCCGTCCGTGGCACATGGTTCCAAATCCCTGATTTAGACCATCATGGGACAGTAAAAAATCCAGACTAATTAAATTATTTTAGGGTCAGCAGATCTTTCCGCACCTACTCAATGTTAGGGGAAATTCTACAGTATCATTTTAATGGTTACACAATGGTACACTAAAGTCTAGCGGTGTAATGATTACCTGATATCAGCCAGGACAAATTTCTGGCACAGTTCCTTCTTCAGTCTCTTCAGCTCATCTCGCCGAGGAAGACTAACACTGTGCTTCTTCGCTGCCTCTGGCTCATTGTTTCTCAGCCACAAGCTGGGGAAAACAAGACAAATCTGACATTGGCAATTTGAACAGCATGTCCATCTGTTCAATCAGCAGACTAAACATTTAAATGCTAAATAATGCTAAAATAAATGACTAAAACTTCAAGATGTGTACATGCAATTACTCTAATATGAGGCAAATTGTGCTAAAAAAAACCCAAATCGGCACACAAGGGATAAGGTCAATTAACTTTAATTTCCACAAATTGAAAATGTTCATAGAAATTGTTTTTATTTTCCTATGTTAGAGCATTCCTTTTAAACGGTTTGTCAACAGTTCTAAGGAAAGAATAGGAAATCCTCTTATGCCAAAGTGGGAGAGAAAAAACTGGTCAGTGATACAGTAGCAGGCACAGAACAGGGCAATTGGTAAAACAAATTCCACCAGCAAAATGCTAGTAAATCATACATATGGCTGTTTTTTTCCTGGCTGCTTTGGCAAGTAAACAGTAAGTCAGATTGAGCTGGTAAAATACTGCACATGGCTAGTGAATTCTCTGAATCATCTACTGTGGCTAGTAGGAGAAATTACATTTCCTGTCCTGGTATTCAATCTAATAGTGTGTCCTAATGCAACGTCAGTTCAGGTCTCCAGTGCTATTAACCTGAGTGTAGGTTCTACTCTCTTGGCCTGCTGAAGCTCCTGCTCAGGATGTCTGAAGCCGGTGAAAGCGTAGTATGTCTTGTCCCATTTGATGGGCCTGTAGAAAGACATCCCAACCACAGGGGGAGTCTTGACTGTCTCTGTATTCACTTTCAGCTCTATAGGCAGGCTGCAGGACTTCAAAATGTTTGTTACTGTGCTCAAGACATCCTTTGAATGCAGGGTAAAACTCACTGAACGGAACCCTGGGAAAACAGCAGCAGGGTTAACATTTCTAAAAACAAATCTTAAATGGAAGTTAAGGAAGAATACGTTGTTATTATGAGCAATAGTATATGAAAATGTACCAAAGGGGAGGATGTCTTGCTGCATATCTTTTGTTTCCCTGACATAAAAGGTGAGCTTTGTTGGTTGAACTGAGCCTACCCCAGGCTTCTGGAGGTTTTCCAAATAGCCATTTAGCCTTTTTAGGGAATTTTCATTCACTTCCTGCAAGACAGAACATAAATTGTGAAAATTGTGAAAGTCACCTGATCTGGAAATGGTAATCCACGCCTTTATTTCATCACACTTTGACTACTGTAACTCCCTCTATTCCACTCTAAAAAAAGAGCTCCCTAAACTATCTGCAGCTGGTGCAAAACGCTGAAGCCAAACTTTAACCAGGACCAGGAGACGGGACCATGTTACCGCCATTCTAGCTTCCCTGCACTGGTTTCCTGTTGATTTTATAATTTATTTTGATCATTGTTCATTTCCAAGGCTCAACGAGGTCTAGCCCCAAGTTACATCTCTGACCTTTTAACCCCTTATGATCCTGAATGCTGTTTCTAGCTGTCCGTGGATCCGGGCTGAAAAATACAGGTCACTGGTCTTTCGCAGTCAGAGCCCCTTTGCTTTGGAACTGTCTGCCTGAGGAATTCAGGCTAGCTAAGCTTGTTTCATCTTTTTCAAATCCTTACTACGAACCTTCTTTTATAGAAAAGCCTTTTTAGAATTGTTTTACTTCACTCTCCTGTTAAGGACTGTCTGACTTTTAGAATAACTCAACTGAAAAAGTTAAAAAGCCTTTATAGCATGGCTAATTCATATTCAATTTGTTAAACCCCTTTTAAGTTTATTACAAATTCAAAGTGATTCATTTTGTATCACTATTGTTTTGTGCAATATAAATAAAGATGATTATTATTATTATTATTATAAATGTAAGCCTCTGTACCTGAAAGAGTACAGTCTCTTCCAAAAATCTTTTGTATGGGGAAGATGAAGTCTTATTTCACATTCAAATAAATCATGGGGAAATCAAGAAAGTGTCTGATCTCCTTTTTCATGTTTTAGATATCCACCATGTTTACATTGCTGCTTATGCACAATTCATGATGCCCTCTTGACGACAGCTCAATATATGACAAACTTACCCGTTCCCTGGGATATTGGCCAAAGAAGTCTGGATGGACTGCAAAGTAAAATGGTCGGAGTGCATTGACAGCATCTGCCCCTGATAGAGCTCTCTGCTGGACAAAATGTGTGGCAACATGTTTGCTCTCCACTCTGAAATTAATTCAAAGAGAAAGAGCTTGACTTATACGGAAGTGAGCAATTTATATAGCCAACCACTTGAATTGCTCTATAGGGCCTTCTTAGCCGATACGTTCCGATGTCGCTTGTATGGAGAGATTAAGGATGCAACGGTATGACATTGTGACGATTATTGTCTGAGGAAGAATCACGGCTTCATGATTATTATGCAGTCATTTATTTTTACAACACCAAGGAAAAAAACATGTAGTTCCCATGTAGAATTCACAATATTGCATTTTGAAACAAAATAATAATACAGTATCTGCATTTTGAAAACAAACAGACAGACAGCCCCGCAATGATGTAAAGACACCTCGACGAGGATAAACAATGGAATACTTTCCCAGCAAAAAGGGGATGTCCTCCAAACTGTCTTGGGATGTTCATGACGTTCCTCTTTGGTACCAATCATAACGTTCCATGTGAGACGTTACTAGGACATTTTTGTCGTTCGCAACAAATTCTCCTTTGGTCCTGGCGCAATGTTCTGAATGAGATGTAAATCGAACCTTCAGGGAACATTCCCATTTGGCCCTTCAAATAATGTTAATTTAGTCACGTCAAGGGGTTATCCCGCATTGGCCCCCCCCCCATAACGTTATGATAAGGACATTAACAAGACTTTTGCAATATGTTCATCTCTACGAGCATCTGACAATTTGATTAATTGCAGTAAATATGTATATATATTATACATAACATTGTACTATATACAGTACAACACACTTGTATAGTACTACAGACTTATTGATTTACAGTATTCTATATTATTACAAATTTGTATTAGATACAAATCCATAGTAGATAACATATGTTACACATATTACAATAGGCCATATAGGCATAATAACGATATCAATATAACAGAATATAGCCCAAAAAAGCTTTTACATTTTCTGTTGGTTCATGTCTTGTGTGGTAATTAGAATTAATTACAATTAATACATTGACTTGTGTGTTATCCATCCTACCTAATCCTGCTTGTGTACCCCTTGAGAATTGTTTGTAATATGGGTTGAATTAAGGAGCATTGCTGATGGACATTCATTTCCATACCAACATGGCTTTTTAAAATGTATATTGATTTATATTCCCATAGTTTAGCACATAAATAGAGTATATGGGATTACAACCCCATCATGAGAACACATGCAGATCTAATGCAACTGCTTGTAAGGCTATAAATACATAAACAAACGTATTATAGGCCACCGAACATTACAAAGGTGTCACTATAGAGCTGATTCTTCACAGGAATTACTGTGAAATGTATTCACTGAATCCCTCTTTAAAGTCCTGTCATATTGCATCTTGGAAATAATGCAGTGGATCTTGGACTTAAATATTAGTCATTGTGTACATAACTTAAAGTCTCATCACGTTCCTTCATTGCCTTGAAATAAAGACATTCTGAAATAATTTGTAGACCGTAAAATGCATATATTTATTATGTCATGACATGTACATTTACATTGCTCTCACTCATGTTATTGTCAAATTTCTCTTCATGGGACTCTTTACACTTTTTTCTTTTCACACACAAACACACGAAGTAATGCCATAATGTTGTTTGTGGACATTCCTCATTGCCTTGAAATGTAATCTTTGTAACCTTGAAAAAATTACAATTAAAATTAAAGCCACCATACCTTGAGGTACCTTTGATAAAAACAGACATTAAAAGATGATATACGAAAACAACAGGAAGACTTGATGTTCTTTATTGAAACATCCATAAATATAACAGATAAATAAAATGTAAAACTAATTAAATAAAACAAATAAAATGAAACTACACCAAAAATTACAGATTGGCTATACTTCCGGTTGATGCGTCACAACCACAATTACAGCGGCGAAAGTAGTTTAATTTAAGGAGCGGTAAATATGAATCAACTGAACAAAACATTAGTAATTATGCAGAAATCGTGTAGTGTTTGGGCTGTAATACCAAACACAGCTGGACACAATGGATCAGGTTTAGTCTTTTTCAGTTTTAATTTCACTTTAATATCTAAACCAACCTAATGGAATCTGTGGATACAAACAAGAAGATCCTACAGCCTTCTTGTATCTACAAAAATGGCAGCAACCAACCACTCTTGACACCAAGCTCATGACCAGTTTTGCTGCTGGCATTTTCTTACATATAACTAATAAAAATTAGGTAGCATAATGTGCATGCTTGCTCTTATGAGAGCGATACAGTCTCTCGGTCTTGCTAGTCCCGTTCGGGTCTAGCTTAACGCTTGCTTTACAGTCAAGATGTTTTACAATCAAGTCTGAAAATAAATAATGAACAGTGCAGTTTCTACTATAAAGAAAATTACTGGTTTGAGGTTGCTTTGTTAGATCAGGTGTTGAATATGAACTTCTGCTCGCTGAATCACACTAGCGTTAAACATACTTTGTCACTGGTTGCCTATTTAAAATAAAAACAGACAGTTAAGGTTAATTTGTATAAGACCGTGGCCAATTTTAAATTTTAAATACTTTGTAAACATTTTGGTAAAATAGAGTAGTTTGCAGACACAAATATTTTTGTTATTATGCAGGTTGACCAAAACCCTGATCCTGACCACCCTGATTTTGCCCAATCACTAAACCTGGGACCAGAGTTGGGGAAATCCCAACCTGGCCCGGTACAGAGCTCTTTTGAACTGTAGCAGAACCTAAATCCAGTAAAAGCTGTTCACACACACAACTCAGTCAGATTGTAGTACCATGAGAAGATAAGACGTTCTCCATTTTAATGTTGTCAGGAATATGCAGACGCTTGCAGTATTCCCTGGAGAGAGATGAAAAAATTGAATTGATTTTTCCTCTTACAATTTGTGTATGTATTGTTGATACAATTTACTGATTATTTCATTCTTCGTGGTTGGTTGTAAAAAGATTGAAAGATGCCGAAAGAAAAAAAGGACAAGGAACTGCGGCCACGAGCACCTGAATGTATGTAAGCAATCTTGCGTAACTGACTGTTGAGAAAACAGATTTCCCCAAAACAAATATGAAACCTTTGCAACAATCATAGTACAGTAAATAAACGTACTTTATCACATTTTATTACCGTTTGAAAGGTAATGCACCCAGTTGTAAAATATGATATTAACGTGTTTTATTGTTTTGCTTTGCAGTTGATTTGAGTGACTAAACATCACAAGGCAACTAAAATATGTCTTATGGAAACCACACACAAAAAAAGAAAAAAAGAAGCAAGCAATCCATTTTATATGCATCTAATATGATGTCATTACTGTTTTCTTGTACACCATGGGTGACACAGATGAGATTGTACCCCATCCCCTCAAAATGTGAGAATAGCTACAGTTGTGGTCAAAAGTTTACATACCGTTGTAAAGAACAGTATATGTACAGTATATCATGGCAGTCTAGAGTTTCCAATTATTTCTACAATTCTTATTTTTTGGTGATTGAAACACACGTCTGTCACAAAAAACATTAATGCATTTTGGTCCTTTTATAGATTTCAAATATGTTTTCTGGAAACATGAGAATCTGCTGGGTCAAAAATATACATACAGCAAATTTAATTATCAATTTTGGTGATGTAGAAAGTTGTGGCAAGCAAATGTGCTTTGTGGCCTCTTAACTTCTTGTTAAGTGATTGTGATTAACTACAGCTAGTGACTTCTGACGCCATTTAAATAAGGCTCGTTTGATACTCATTACTCAGCCACAAACGCTACAATGGGAAAGTCTAAGGAGCTCAGCGTGAATCTGAAAAAGCGGATCATTGACTTGAACAAGTCAGGAAAGTCACTTGGAGACATTCCAAAGCAGCTACAGATCCCAAGACCAACTGTGCAAACAATTGTTTGTAAGTATAAAGTGCATGGCATAGTTCTGTAACTGCCGCGATAAAAAAGAAAATGCAAGCTATCACCTGCTGCTGAGAGAAAATTGGTCAGGATGGTCTAGTCAACCAAGAACCAACAAAAAGCAGGTCTGCGATGAAATAGAAGCTGGAACACAGCTTCAGTGTCCACAGTCAAGTGTGTTTTACATCGCCATGGGCGAGAGGCTGCTGTGCAATAGGGCTGCAGCTATCGATTATTTTAATAATAAAGTATTCTACCGATTATTCCATCGATTAATCGGATAAGAAATACATTTGCTTTATTAAAGAGCAATAGTAAATATACAAGAGAATATAAGACAGGTCTATTTTATTTCCTTTTTAGAAAAATCTACATTTTTATTGCATAAATTGCATACAATAATATCTGTCAAAACTAAACCCATTTAGTGTAGGGCTGTGCGATATGGACAAAATCGACAATCACAATATGGGTAATTTCATATCACGATATATATATATCACGGTATAGTATGTTTTCTGTCAATTTGTACAAAATAACCACACACCTCTAGGGCTGGATATCACCACTGATTTCCCAAATTGATTTGATTCAATATCTATTTCAGTTACAATACCAATTTTGATTGGATGTGAAAAAGATTATCAGAGAACTAATGCTGTAAATTGTACAAGGAACCCTCTAACCTGGTGCATTATTAGAATATTAATGTTTACATTAAGAATTGACCCCAAAGCAGTTACATTAATGTACTTTATATTTAACATGACCAACACACTACAGCAGTGTATCAGAAGAGAAATGACCAAAAGAGACAAAAAACCATATATTGCAATAAGTCAAATTAAACCAACAATCAGAAATTGAAAAAGGCTCTGAATTGCTTTTGAAAATAGTATGTTTTTTGGGAAAGTCTTGTAAAACCTCTGGACATTGTAAACTGTAAAGTACATGAAACTAAAGTCCCTTCATGACTGCTTTCTCACTTCTTGGAGATTATAAGGCTGCCTTCCTGGAACTAGGGAATTTCACATTACATTTCACATTACATTACATAACAGCATTTAGCAGACGCTTTTATCCAAAGCGACTTACACATTACATGTGGAGGAGCCAGACTCGAACCGCCGTCCTTGCAGTTGCGGGGTGGGAACTCTACCTCCTGAGCTACTGCTGCCCCCATACAAGTATACATTGTAGGCTTGTCACGGTACCAGAATTTCAGTAGTCGGTACCGGTACTCTGTACCAATTTCGGTACCACGGCGTACGCGCGTGCGTGTGAGTAATACATCAATATATAGAATTCCACGGCAATAAGAATTGGAGCATCAAATTATTCTCCTTTATTAAAATATCCACCAATTTCCAATGAACAAATATAACAATTAAATTAGCATTGCCCCCCTCCCAAATTACTAATCCCCCCCCGGGTAAAAATGTACTTTGGCAGGTAACATTTAAAAGTTACTAGTCAATTTGGCTGGTGATGAATGAAGCAAATATCACAGCGTCTGTTTTGAGGTACTACATTTCCCATGAACACCATGTTGTGACGTGTCATACAACTATTGGATACGTGCCTATGCGCTTTGCGTGGCCACTGCCTACAGCACTGGTTGAAACGAGAGACGGGACAGAGACGGCGGAGTCTCGCCAGCAAACTGTCGGTGGAGAAGTTTAACTTAGCGTTCAGTGGGGGTTCACGCACGA
>OMOT01080382.1:0-12850 GCA_900312575.1 Acanthochaenus luetkenii
CGCCGAGCGCCAGCCCATGATGTTGTCACCCTCTCATGGAAGCGGGTCAGTCAGTCACAGCTGCCTGTAGCTGCACTGTGCTGAAAGCAAGGCTAGTGCGCTAGTTCAGTCCAGGCTGGAGACTGAGAGACTTGTTGTGTAGAAAGAAACACGTGTTAAAGCTGTAAGCGTCCTGGTAACTTCATGATTATTGTATTTGTGTGTTTTATTACATTAACGGGAAGGTTGAAATGTTCCGTTTTCAAAAATGTTAGAACTGAACTGAAGATGTAATAAGTGGATACATGTTCGTCCTTTTTTAAACATAGCGTTTCAACCTTCCTGTTAATGTAATATGACCCAATAATGTCATAATTATCATGTTGATTGAAAAAGGTTATTACGTTAATAGTAGGTAACTTTTATTACATTCATGGGGAATGTATTATGTTAACGGGATTATTAACACTATTATATGCACATTTGTTATAATGAATGGGAAGTTATTACATGAACAGTTGTAGCTGAATGGCGTAGTATTCCTCAGCAGTGCCCTCCTCCCTCTGTTGGATGTGGATGGAGCCAAGGAATATTAATAAACTTCAGATCAGAGTTTGAGAGCACGATTGAGTACTGATGATGAGATGTTATGCCACTTGCTGAATATCTTCCTCATAGTTACCCAAAATAAATATCCCAGTTCAGACAAGTGAACACTGACCCTCACTCTGTTGCTAATTAAAGACGACAGACTAGGTCTCCGGAGCCTTGAGGCCTCCGTGGTTTAAACCGTTCTCCTCCGCGCCCCCGTCAACTGCACGTCTGATATCTCCTGTGTCTTTCTCCATCTGTCGATTCATCCCCAGGGCCCGGTCCGACGGTGACCCTGACATGCCCATCAAGCAGTGTCCCATGTGTGGCATCTACATAGAGAGGAACCAGGGTTGTGCCCAGATGCTGTGCAAGAACTGCAAACACACCTTCTGCTGGTACTGTCTGCAGAATCTGGATGTGAGTCTCCCCTGCTTTCTCATGCTATGGGTGTCGTATTACTAGTTGTGGAGATGTGATGCATGATTTTGAATACAGGTTGAAAAATGACCATACTACTTAGCCATCTACTCGCTAACTATACTCTCATGTATGTATGACATCTCAGCCAGTGCTCGGCTATCTTTAGTTTGCGTTTGAATGCCCTTGGTGATTGCTAGACACTACTATCCGCGTCTTGATGTGAATGTGTTTGTGTTGCAGGGTGATATATTCCTGAGGCATTATGATAAGGGACCATGCAGAAACAAGCTGGGCCACTCCAGGGCCTCTGTTATGTGGAACAGAGCGCAGGTGAGGCCACACGTCAGGGCTGACGGTGTCACTGTCTGAGTGGATTAGTGTGCTTGCCTGGAAAAACATCCATCCATGTGTGGCGAGTGATTTCATGGGTTGGATTCCAGTTACATTTGTGCGTCACACTACCAAGAATGGAAGTTAAAGGAGTAGTTCACCCCAAAATGAAACTACGCATTTGCTTGTAGCTTTTTGTTTTCTAGCAGTGTGTCCAAATAGTGCTTCATCAGACATTAGTCTGAACTGATCCTAGCACTAATCTGAAATTCCTGCTTTGTAATGACGTCATCTATTCAACACAATGATAAAAATTGGCCACCGAACCTACTTTCTTTCTATTTTCTCTGCGCTGTTGTCTTTATCACTTTGATTATAAAGTTTAAGGCTAACCGTCTGATTGCGTCAGTCTTGGTGTGACTGTATTGCCAAGAGAGTCAAAGTGCAACTGGTTTTGTAAAACAACTCATGGCAGGCTTAGTTACGCCCTTGACTAACAGGTCCCATTACGTTTTACAATCTACCACAAAGTCACAAATTCCCATGCCATTGTAATTCATTGTTAGCCGCTGTTCTGACAATACTTTTGGAATGTAGCTGTACTTTTCATGATGGCAGTTTAAGATTTTACTGTGAGGAGAGAATTACTTCACTTTTTAAATTTAGAATTGCTATGATGTGATATAATACTAAGATACTAAGTTTTATAGAAATATTATGTAAACAGAGTTTATTAGTATTGCTACTATTAAAGATGCTATGTGTAGCATTTAGCAGTTAATATATCGTAATTGTGATACCTCAGTACGCTTAACATAAACAAACGAGACCGTGTTTGAGATGATTGGTTGCCTCTATCTCACTCCAGTGGTATTGTTAGTGCTAGTGTATCCCAAAAGTAAGACCACATTTCCTATAAACTGTTGCTTCCTGTTGCAAAGAGGGTGTTGCTACTACTCTTTGGCTTTGCTGAAGAGGATAAACCTGTGGTACGTGATTTTTCCAGTGGCTTGTGCTGGACGAACAGCGCCCTCTTCCTGTTTTGTGCTCCAAAGCAATCTCCCTTTGTGCCATAAAGCAGTTCAGCAGATTTCCCACCAAATCCGACCCAGTGGCACACAATGTAAAATAGTAGAGGCTGCCAGTCTTCTCGTGAAAAATAATGTGGTAATGATTTATTGATGTTAAAATGCTACACGAACCACCTTTCATTAATATAATATGGATGAAAAAATGAACTTTTGAACACAATTTTTGTCTGTAGTTTTACGTTTTGTATGCGTCAACTGTTTATGTGTTTAGTAAGTTAGTTGGTCAGCCTAACAGCTTTACTACTTGACCTGAGTTGTTGTGTGCTGTCCCTCAGGTGGTGGGTATCCTGGTGGGGGTCAGTGTTATAGTGCTGTTGAGCTCTCCGCTCCTCATTCTGGCCTCGCCCTGCATCCTGTGCTGCGTCTGCAAGCCCTGCCGAGGGAAGAAGAAGAAGAAGAAGAAGCGGAAGACGGAGCTCAGCCAGACAGACGACTCCTCATTATAGTGGAGGAGCGGCATTCCTCTCATCGGCGCGGCCCAGGATCACTCCCCTAACCACATGTAGCTGTGTGCCCCAAAAAAGCAAACAGGTTTTCTTTTTGTATTGGTTTAAGTGTAACATGGGGGAAATTAATGAACTGACGGAACACTGGAGTACTTTTGCATTACAAACTGGAAGCCTTTTCAATGGCTTGATTAGTCATCGGGAGACTTCCCAGCTCAAGGGTCAGTGAGCTGCTTTGACAATGCTGCTATTGGTAAAGGGACAAAGGCAAGACAGCACAATTTCTCTCAAATTGTATGTTGGCTTATCTGAAATGTATGATGAGACAAGAAAAGCCTAAATATCACCCTTGAATTACAAGCAGGTTTTGATACCTGCAGGTCTCGTCCACTTACGTAGTTGTTTCAGATGCACAAGACGTGTTAAGGAGAAGACGAGCCAGGGGGTTTTCCTGGACCGGGTCTGTGTTATCGCCCACCTCTCACACTCACACAGGCACATGCAGATCAGTCAAAGTGCAACGCCACCCTCATGTGCCAAATGTCATGATGCCAAACCAGTGGTGTTAGGTGCTCAAGTGCCTCACTCTAGTGCCTGGTATTTGTTTTGCCTTGCATTCTATCTTATCTTATGCAAAAGTTGAGCATTGTTGTTTATGAAAATGAACAACCGTCAAGATTATACAGGGATGTGAAATATTCTTTCATAATGTGAGAAGGCAAATGGCATCATGTGTGTGTTGTATATTCTGTACTACGGAAATGCGATAGGGCTTCAATGGTGCACAGAGATATTTTCTTCTGTAAATGTTTGATGTTTCCACCTGGCATGCGTGCCACGCCAAAGGCTCTAATGGATGGTTTGTGTAAATATGGATTTATGGATTATGTGTGTATGGTGTCCTGCTATCGTTTCTACTTTTCTGTTGATTTTTCTGCATTGGATATTTTCTAAAAGCGCCATTGTAACTGAAATAAACATATTTAACACGCATCAACTGGCAATGTGTTTGTGAGTCACAATTGTCATTTCTGTGGTCTTTGCAAAAAGATCATGGGCAGAGAATAAATTGAAGCATGTGGATGATTGTATTGAAAGTATTTTGAAACAGCAGTGGTTGAAAACTGAAACAAAACTGACATCAATCGTTGACTCAAAAACTACAAATATTTGAGTATTGCTTTAATACTTTGAAGTATTTGGGTCAAGCTAAATTAAGGGTGGCGTATGGAAGAGGAGAGAACACATTTTATTGATATATATTGATAGAAGGTAATTCTCTATGTTGTAAAACTATGTTGTACTTATTTCTTCCTTCTTTAACACTGGACATATATCAGGATATTCTCCTTATCCATGGCAGTCAAAACACTAAACAAAAACAAAACTTTCTTTCTGAAAAGTTTCTTAAAAATATAAACGTGTTGCAGGTGAACTACCTGAAACTAAACTGAACTCTGGATTTGATCATAAAATACGTCTAATAAATCAAACATAATACTAAAATGAAAACTAATACAACTATTACAACCCTGAATGAGTTTTAGGGTTTAAATGAGTTTGTCGACCCCGTGTGTCGCAGGGGGGAAATGCAGTTATTCTTTTCGACGTGAAGAAGGGCGTGGCCAAAACTTCCAGCCTGTTTGAGCCGTGGCAAGTTGTGAGTCACAGAAATGGCAGCGGAGATGGAATTCTTTGCGGGTAAAAATCAGCTATTTTAATGATCGACGTACATAACAAGTCTTCTATCTGCTGTGATGTGTGTTGCGGACCGAAAAGCGTTAAGGTGTTGCAGTGAACCATGAAACAACAAGGCCGCGTTCACGCTCCATTTTAATGCTGCAAAAACACACATTCCACACGTACTTCCGATTATGTGTAGACAGGTTTCACGAAAGTGTTTGTGTCTGTAGATGGCAGTGGAAGCACATGTCCTTCCTATGTTAACATGTCTGCAAGTATGTCCGCTCAGGGAATGGCGGCTACGTGTACAAATACATGTTGGGCCAATTTATGTACAGTGTGAAACATTTCCTGAAGTTTATGTGAATTGTATGGGATTGTACATAATTAAATCTAGTTTTATACTGCAGCCACGTGGCTTAAAGGTGCTGAATCTGTAAAGGTGAGCTTCGATTCAGTAGATCATGTCTGGATAACATTTCCGGTGCACAGGTGTTCCCAAGATCCCCTATGTACCCAATGCTGGAGCTGGGGACGTCATGTGCTTCAAACACTACGACGCAGAGGAGGTGCGCACACACACACACACACACATACATGTGATAGTCAGCAGTTAAGATTACTCTCGTTGAAAAAGCTTCAACGTGTCATGACTCCAGTTGGTCAGAGCTCAGTGTTGCTCTGTGTAGGTGCTGATGGGTCGGAAGATGGAGGACTGGCTGAGGTTCTCAGTGTGCTACTGGCACTCCTTCTGTGGGACTGGTAATATAACAAGCACCAAACACACCCGCACACACCCGCACACACACAGTACACACATACTGTACAAATGGGTGTCAACTGGCTATGACAAAGTGTGGCGCTTGTAGTTTTTATCTGCTGCCCTTCAAGCCCTTTAGAGTCTCAATTAAATAAAGCAAAATCTAAGTCACTTTTCTTTGAGGTCAACCGACATCACGCCTATTATGTTTGGTCATTTGTCTTTCGTTTTCCTATTTTATTAGGTGCCGACCCTTTTGGGTTCCCGACCCTCCACCGGCCCTGGAATGAAGGAACTCCTATGGAATCGGCCAAGAAGAGGCTTCGTGCCGCGTTTGAGTTCTTCACCAAACTCGGTGTGAGGGACTTCATCTGGATGTATTGCACCTCACACTTCTACAGACATTTCCTTTGTCCTTAAGTGACCTTTGCTTGTTTTTACAGGTGAAGTATTACACATTTCACGACAGGTAACTGACTCCCAAAAATGGAATGTTTTTTGAAAGGTTGCCACTAATCACATGTTTGTTTATTTCTATTGGCCTACTGCGTCACCCTGCGTTCACCCGCACCTGAGGATGTTCTGGAGGAATAGTGTAATAATAATCTGGACGTGCACAATATGGGTACAGGTTGGAGGAATTGTTTGAATAATGGTTTGAATATTGAATATTAGATTACCTGTCCTGTGCCAGCAGGAAGGCTCACTGGTGATTTATTTGTGATCTCCCCTACTTTGTCCACTTCTTTGCATTTTTCCATTGGAACCAATTTAAGACAATTATTAAATCAATATCTTTTGGAGAGAGAAAAAAGGAAACATTGTTTTACGGCACTGAAGACAGGTATTTTGAGACATTGTAATGTTTCAGTGGTAATAGACAGAAGACGGTCCATAGCTGTCCTCTGTTCTCCTCATAGGGACATGGCTCCTGAGGGCAACACCCTGGAGGAGTCCAACAGGAACCTGGATCAGATGACAGATCTGGCTCTCCAGCTGCAGAACCAGACTGGAGTCAGTGTGCTGTGGGTCACCTGCAACCTGTTTGCCCACCCACGGTCAGTGTTTAGTCTAGTGTATGTTTAGTGTATTTAGTCACAAGTATCACCACATTTTGTATCTTAACTATGTAAAACGTCCTGTATTTAAAGGTACTATGTGTAGCATTTTTAACATCAATAAGTGAGATTGTGAGACATTGGTATAATTACCGTAAACCATTGCAGAGAAGATTGCATTTCACATTATTTGCCACCGGGTCGAACTGTGCTGGATTGCTTTACAGCACAAAACAGTAAGAGGGCGCTGTTCTTCCAGTGAAAACAGAGGTGAAGCTTTCAGAGTTTCTGTTCAATCGCACAAGAAAATATATTCCTACATTAATTTACATGTCATGTGACAAGGGGTCCGGTCCGGATTGATTTGCAGTTCGGTCCGGATTCTGATCTTGGTCCAGCGTTTGAGAAGCCCTGGTGTAAGGAGTGAAAGGCCGATGGAAAAATCACTTCCAACATGTTTGCCCTCTTCAGAAAAGAGACGGACACCAGGTGTGGGGGACAAATAGCAACTTTCATGTGACAGGAAGTGACGGGGTTTATGGGAAATGTGGTCTTAATTTGGAAAAACACCAGCACTAACAATACCACTGGTGCGAGACAGAGGCCAGTCGTCTCAACCATGGTAATCGTACCAAGGTATCGCAATGAATTTGACAACGATACATTGATGTTTAAAAATGCTACATGTGCCGCGCTTAATCACCACATTGTCCACATTTTAGAAACGGTATCATATATGCATTTCATATTTCTATTTGACAGATACATGAACGGTGCAGCCACCAACCCTGACTGCCATGTTCTGGCCTACGCCGGGGCTCAGGTGAAGAAGGGACTGGACGTTGCCAAGAAGCTGGGTGCGGAAAATTTTGGTATGAGAGTTGATTTATTTACTTGTTTTTTGACACTATTAATTTCCATAAAATATGCTGATTATTATTTTATCCTAGTCTTGTTTATTATTAATAGTTTGTTTATTTTCTACTGTTTGTCTTGTCTTTGAATTTTGTACTATGTGTTTATTATACTTTATGTGTTGTCCTCTGTGCTTATTTATATATTGTATGTTATTTACATGTATACATTTTTACCTAATAAAATCAATCAATCAATCAATCAACTGAATGGACACAGTTTGTTCTATTCCATACATTTCTACAACAAACATAATTCGCTATAAACCAATATGAATAATCAGAGTTGATGGTGTTATGCAGTCTCGGCCTAAAAATAATCAACATGCTCCATTTTAAAAACGGTTGTTTCCTACTATAATCAATATATGTGTGTGTGTGTGTGTGTGTGTCCTCAGTGTTCTGGGGCGGCAGGGAGGGCTTCCTTTCCGTACACAACACCGATGTCGCTGCCGAACTGAAACACATGGCCAGCTTCTTCAAAATGGCCGTCGGTAAGTACGGAGACGAACGCGTTTCGGTGAATTAAAACAAGCCGGGTTGGGTCACACTTGTGGTGGAGTTTCACGTCTGTTTTTCTAAACCAGATTACAAAGAGAAGATCGGGTTGAAGTGCCAGTTCCTCATTGAACCAAAGCCGAAGGAGCCCTGCAAACACCAGTATGATTATGGTAAGGCGTCCCGCGTTTAAAGCGAAAATGCGTTTTTCAACCGCACGGTCACGTGTCACTCACTTCCTATCTGTCACTGTCTTAGATGCCATGAGTGTTATAGGATTCCTGAAGCATTACGGTCTGGACGGTCACTTTAAGTTGAACATCGAGCCCAACCACACCACCTTGGCGGGACACTCCTACGAACACGATGTCGTCATGGCCTCCGCGTGAGACACCTTGACTTTTACTAGAAACGATACCCATTTGTACGACACATTTACTTTCATATTTTAGTGGGCAGTCTTGCAATCATACGCTGTAGACCAGCGATGTGTCCGAGATGCGACGCGTCTTTTAACGCCACAAAGGTTTTGCCTCGCTGGACCGGACCTTGAATGTTGTTCCTATTTCCGCTTCCCCTGTTTTCCGGCGGACAGATTGGGCATGCTGGGTTCAGTCGACTCTAACACCGGCTCTCCTGACCTGGGGTGGGACACGGATCAGTTCCCCATGGACATCAGAAACACCACCCTGGTCATGAAGGTGAGCGCTTCATAGTTGAATGGTTATTTTGGTGAGCTAGTCCTAAGATTGTTGGATAACAATTAGCTTATGATGTACGTAGTTAGGAAAATAGTGGTTGAAGTAATCTGACACATCACATGTCAGTTTTGCTGTTCTCTATCACACATTGATCTAACACAACAGTGACTCATCCTATATCCAGGTCACGAAAGCTTTTTCATTTGCTGAACACCCGGTGTCTGGTAGGTCTTTCCCGGAAAAAAATCCTCTGGCACACAGGAAGTGATGTGTTTATGTTTATGTTTTTTGAATAAATGGAAGAACTGGGTAGTCAGCATGAGCAGTGATCGCCTCCGTGGCTGAACAGACAAAGAATAGAGCGCCACCTACAGAAACTCAAACAAAATCCAAGGAACAAGACGTCACAGTACTGGACACACTGTTTGATTGACAGGTGATCTCTGGGAAGTGCAGTGCAGAAACACCACAACAACGAGCGCTGGGCAACAAAATAATAAGAGGAAAAAAAAGAATATTGCGGATTACCACTTTCACTTAATTCAAAAAATATGTAAACCTTGAATAACTCAATGTATTGAAATGTATTGTTGAATTTGAAACATTATTGTATAAACGCATTGCATCATTGAATTTAGTGCTGCATACGATTCTGAGGATTTGTTTAGATGAGAACAGGATCCTAGTTATCGTGCAGCGTCTAATCTCCACCAGACCATCATTGAACAAGGTGGCGTGCAGCCAGGAGGCCTGAACTTCGATGCCAAGGTTCGCAGAGAGTCCACGGACCTGGAGGACCTGTTCATCGCTCACATCGGCGCCATGGATGCCTTCGCAAGAGGCCTCAGAAATGCCGTTCGCATCATCGAGGAAGGGCTTATCACCAGCATGGTCAAGGTGCTGTATGTAGCCGTTTGAAAAGCTGTTTTAAACATGATTATCTTTACGCCGACCTCCATTTCCGATCGCTATGAACATGCTGCATCCTATTTTTGTCAAATGACAATATTAATGTGTGATTTTAAACAGGGGCGTTACTCAAGCTTCAGCCATGGCATTGGACAGAAAGTGGAGGATGGCAGCGCCTCCTTAGAGGAGATGGAGGTGAGCTCATCAGTCTACAATATGCTCTGTATCATAAGGTCACAAAGACTGTCTTGGATATGAATGTTTCACGGGTCATAATTTGACAATGGTTGAATTAAACTGCCTATAACTGAGTCAGTGTTGATGCCGTGGGTCCTAAGATTGTGCCTGTATATAGTGAAGGTAAGGACGTGAAAAGTGAGTCTGAAGTTGGATACTCGTACCTACAGTATATTTGCCGGTTCATATGGTGTGGTCTAGAAGAGGGAGGAGGGGCCTATCACTGCTCCGTCACATTTCCCAGTTACATAGAAAACATCCTAGAGATTAAGAAATGGGCTCAGTCACACACATACATTTAATCTGGCCACTTTTAGAAAACCCTAGATGCATTTCTGGACATTTTGTCCTGTCTAAAAATGTAGTCACCTGCATTTTAAGCTGGTGACATTTCTATTTTGGACCCTAAAAGTCCCAAATATACAATCGCAACAATACTGCCCTTTGCAACCGGAACAATGTGACAGGACTTTGTAGTCTGGCAGTACCAGGTTTTCCTATGTGGTCCCTGGATTAGAGGGGACCAGTACAGTACGTTTATTCTAACAAAGTGAGTGGAAATCCTAAAGAGATGTCGGTCAAAGAATTGGAACATTGTTGCGTTTTGTGTTCTCAGGCCTTCATCAAGCAGAACGGCGAACCCAAACTCACCTCAGGGAAGCAAGAAAAATACGAAACCATCTTTAATCACTACATATAATAAAGACTGGTATCTGCCTATGATAACCTTTGACCTTAAACGTCTGTTTACTGTTGGTGCTGCTCCTAATGATTGTAATAATAATAGTAATGTTTGTTAATAGCGCACTTATCAGAATACTAATGGGCTGCTCTCTGTTGTTTCATAGCCGAGGTAAATAAGAACTGTAGCATTGTGCTGCTTTGTTAATGGCTGCAGAGTCACTGATAATTAATTACTGCTGACAGAATGTAGCCTAATTCCAGACAATATAACACTGATTGTATGAATGGTATTTTGTATCACCTTTTGAAATGATCTACACTGAGAGGGTGTATTCATATTGGTTTATAATGAATGATGTTTGCTGTAGAAATGTATGTAATAAAACAAACTGTGTCCATTAAGTTGATTGATTGATTTTATTAAGTAAAGATTTATACATGTAAATAACATACAATATATAAATAAGCACAGAGGATAACACATAGTAGTATAATAAAACACTTATTTCCAATGTGGTCCTCACATAGTACAACATTCAAAGACGAGACAAACAGTAGAAAATAAACAAACTATTATTATTATTAATAAATAAGACTAGGATAAAATAATAATCAGTATATTTTAGACTCGGCATAAAGACATGTATTTGTGTGTAGTATGTATATTATATATGATGTAGTATGTATATGATGATATGTAAGTCGCTTTGTATAGAAGCGTCTGTTGTATGCGCTGTAATATAGTACTTTCGCCTGCTTTGTGCATTGAACAACGCCTTCCGTGGTTGACGGAGGGTGGTGGAACTTTAGTTCCGCTTTAACAGGTATGAACGCGGGCTGGTTCGCCAGAAAGCATAGTTCTGAAAATTAGTTTCGGGAACCGGCACGGACCCTGCCGGTGCGCACTGAGCTGATCCTGGATCTGGCTTTAGGGGTGCTACTTTCCCCCAGAAGGCTATGGAGGAAGATGAAGCGAAGAGCTGTCACTCTGCACCTTATTCCGGGAACAACAAAATAAAATAAAACAAATGGCCAAATGAACAAGTTGCAGGACATATGGTGATTCTATTGCTGCAATAGTATTGCAGATACTTCCCGTTAAAAAAACATCGAACCAAATTAACACAAACAGCAACCACAGCTCAAATCTACATTCATGTGATGAGTCGTTGTTGAGAAAAGCAACTTCGTTTCAGGTCTGTACCAATCGGTTTCGACTGCCTGGGACAACGTTGCAGCAGGACAGCGCATGCGTGAGGGTCAGTTTTGTACTGTTGAGTAATTGAACAATGGATCTTCGCTCAGGCTCCGGTCTCCTCTTTCTGTCCCTGTAGCATGATACACGCACCTGTCCGGTGACATCACATCATACTACTATCCTGCCAGCCAGCTGTCCAATCAGCAGCCGAGGGATGGCCCCTTTGGGCACGGACGTCCAATGGGAGGATAGCGTGAGCTCTGCTCACCAGCACGTCATTTATGATTGGAAGGTTGAATCGTAAAGGAGGCGGGATATGAAACCACCAAATCCGAAGGCCGTCTTACTCAGCGTCCGTCCGACCGTCCGCCGGTTAGGGAATTATTGTATATAGTTTTGACAAAGGTGAACATTTGTTTTCAGCACCTGGAAAAAAAAGAAATGAAACTTTAGTTATTATCTGCTTCTTCCGGGTTCTGGATTTGGTTTTGAGATATTTTCACCATCAATTTATACTTTTTTTTGGTGCTTTTGCTTTTTGCTTTTAATTGATAAAAGATGTGGACTTTCCTGGGAATAGCGAGCTTCACATACCTTTACAAAAAATCCAACAGTGTCTTTACTTATGCTCACAAAGAGCTTGTAATGGCTGCAGCCTTATTCCTTACAGTCGGCCTGCTGCTGTCATACATCAGGTATTTTCATGGACAGAAGCTCCGAGTATCTCAGATATTACATTGTCTGTCATCTTTACCTATTATCAACCATTTGGTCCCACAAGCCTCACCGCTGCGCCGCCGCGACGCAGAGCGCACGTGCACACAGGTAAGAGGAATATGGATTCGTCTAGTTAATTGTCAGAACAAAGAAGAAACAAAAAGAACCAAACAAACAGACAAATCAAAGAATGATACATTCAATTATTTGTCATTATATCAAAAGTCCCAGTCGTGAATATCCTCAGGGTTTATGGACAACATTGTCAGAACGGCTATACGTGTGATTGTATATGTTTTGTAACATAACTGATGAAAATAATTTAGTTACAAAAATATAAAACTGAAATAAATAACTGGTTAGCGGGTAGAAAAGTAGAAAGTAGAAAAGTACATGTTTACATAACACACCTTCACTTCAGTCCAATTCAGCAGGGACCACAGAACGTGAACGGATAGAACGGACATCCCACTGTTTGTAGTGGTCGACGTCCGTTCTATCCGTTCACGTTCTGTGCTTTGGACTTAATGCAGTAGACACTGAGATGAGTAGCTCCCTAATTCCCTCTAACATTTGATCACTGTCTCCAGAGCCATGACGGGAGAAAGAGGGTGAATCTGGAGTCGTCCGC
>OMOT01080399.1:0-10173 GCA_900312575.1 Acanthochaenus luetkenii
CAGAGGGCTGTCGAGTGTTGAGGTTCAGGCTGATCTGGACCCAACTGCTTCACAATAAGCTTGTCAGATAAACTTCTCCGTTCAAATGGTTTTCAAATACAGAATCATCAGTTAGGAGCAGGTTGTTCCTCCGGCACGTTAGCTACTAAACCTCTGACTTTACTCTCCCGACTTCCTGCTCACTAACATCATCTATGCACGCAGCCGCAATGGCGACAATCTACCCAATCGGGCGTATGTCAATATGCCCTGGATAGCCGCTTTATTCAGCGCGAGCTGTCCTCAACCAATCCCGTGTGGGCCGGTTCGACTCCATTCAACTTTCGCTGCTCTCGTCAGGCGTAAAAAATTACGCCCTTTGGCACTCAGACAAAGGCTGTAAGCAGTGTTTTTTCATCAGTCATCCCACTTTTCTATTAGAATATATAATTTATGTGAATATAACAATTTAATTTCATACACATACAGACCACAATTGTACAAATTATTGATCTATTGGAATAGTTTTTTCCCACTTGGGCCGGCAGGTAGGGCGGCGCCCTAGCGCCCCTAGTGGACGACACGCCACTGATACGGCCACAACTCAAGCTCAACACAGCCAGCTCCCACAACCGCTCATTATTTTTCCTCTTCCAAGTACATAATCATTTAAGGTGCTTGTAAAATAACTGCATGGTTCGACCCAATAACCTATGTAACTGAAAACAAGTCCACCTTAAAAGCACGAGCATCAACAATGTATCACTGACTTGTCTTTGCTACACTGACTGCTTGTTCATAGCTGGCTAACGGCTACTAGTAGCAACAGATAACAGCAGCAACTGAATTAGTTTTATTCATTGAAATACGCTTTGTATATTATTTGCCACTGGTAACCAAAACGTCCCCCAAAAATATATGTTCACAAATTCACCACAAATCACAAATTCACCTGACAGACCGATGCTAGCTAATGTTAGTTAGTTAGCCATGTGCGTATCCTTTAATGTGTACCTGTGTACGTTGTGTATTTTCGCATGTCGCGCGCTGGTTCTAACACAATCATTTGCAATGGAAGGAGAATCACAGATGCTCTAAAAGTGGTGCTTTTAACAACGTTAGGGCTTCAGTTTGGTTTAGATTAGTTTTTTTGGATTAGTTTAGAATTATTATACGTCATTATTTAAAAAGGGACACACTTAAATTGTGGACCTTCGTTCGAACCGTCGGACCCACCCATCACTACGGGCATGAGACTGCTTGAGAAAACAGTTTGCCTGAGTTATGACATGATTTGGTACCTATGTTGGAGTGACAAACTAACCGCACGAAAGCCATATGGCTTCGGGATTCCTGTGCACATCCATGTCCTTTCCACCCTGTTTTTTTTTTGGCCAGGCCAATAAAATAGGTGCAATAGTACGTAGCAATAGAAATACCGTCATGCAACTAATTAATTATGTCAATAGAAAGGGGTTTCATTCAGTTAATGTACAGTGATGTAGTATTAAATAAAAAGGTGGGTTAACTATGACCTCCAGTCAGTGATCATCATAAAGCAAACAACCACCAACAGCCTATACAAAACTCAATCAGGTCCACCTCTATTTCTGTTGCAGAATAGTTTATTTTCCTCGCTCTCTGTGCCATTATTCCAGTGAGAAGAAAAAAGCCATTTTCACATGGCTTTTAAACGAATGTTTTGTGACCATATATGGTTGATTGGGGCGTTCCTGTATGCAAATGATCCCGAACATGCACGAGCCTGGTGTGGGAATTATCAACATTGTTGTGTGTACGACCTGCCTGCGGCTGTTTGATGAATACTGATTTGTTTGTACTTACACATTCTAAATGTTGTCCTACGAACAAAATTTAGAATGTTTTCTACGCACTGTTGATAAATGAGGGCCCTGGTCTGTGTGTTTAGAAATGAAAATGTTCTATTTTAATAAGGTTTTGGTGGAAGTTTTTCCTTGCATGCATTGAGGGTCGAAGGCTGTGGTGCCGAGTAACTTAGGCCTTGTAGAATAGTTAGGGCTATGGCTTGCTAAATTGATTTTGTTTGTCTTGTACTTGATTCTGTTTCTGTTTGTCTTTTACTATTCTGTAATTTCCTCTGATTGACGTTCAGGTAGATCTAGTTGGCTCATTTTCTGTTCCTTTGAGACAGACATGCTTGTGATAAAGGGCTATATAAATAAATGAACTTGAACTTGAACTATTACACACATTACATAGCATTTAGCTGTTCATTCCCGCACTGACTGTAGCAACCATTCACAGTCCGATAGATCGGTTAGGTTCCGGATCTGGTTCTCTGTAGCTACAACTTCAGATCGGAGAGACTATCTTTAAGCCTGTGTATCAGCTCTCCCATTTTCCGGTGACAATGAGGTCCATGCTCCCCAGGTAAGCGCCCACAAATGTAACACCATTGATGTGCAGCTAGTGTCACGTATATCCCATTTGGTCAGTTGCACTGTTGAAGGATTCCAAGCATCGGGGGCCATGATCACGTTTGGATGCGCCACGAACCCTCTGCGGAATCTCTCTTGTACAATCTCGATCTTCAGACGGTCGGGTGTGTAGTTGGCCTTCAGGTACGAACACTCTCCTCTGGTAAAGTAAGCATGTTGATTCAGAAACATGTCACCTGGCACAACGTTTGAGATAATCAGGTCGGTGAGCGTCTCCTCTCCCGGTGTATTCCATGTTACTCGGGTCACCCAACCAAGATAACCTTTATAGTTTGCACCTGAAGCCAATGAGGCAGTTGGATTAAATGCTTGATGGACATGTTATGCTGGCAGTCCCAGTATCCTGACTTCATGGTCAAAAAGAGAATTGTCACCGGCTTGGATGTTCTTGCCTCCGTCTGTGGCGGACATCCATTCAAGCAGTCTCATCATGTTTGCATCAAAGTATGGGTCCATGCCGGTGGGCACGTATTTTCCATCTTTGAAGATGATATTGTGGTAGATGGGTTCACCATCTACCTGTTTTGGTGTGTTATCCATGACCGTATTCCATCCCTGTGCCTGTCAAACCTATATATATTGCTATCCTATCTGATACCCTGCAACTTTTGTAAAATAAAGTGAAGTGACTGTGTACCCATTTTTTACTCATGGTGATCCACGTGAAACAAGCTGCTGACACCCGTGGTAGCAATGCACCAATCTTTTTAAGTTGAGGTCATGGTAATTTGAACTGTCCAGCCAAGCTCATTTGTCCAACCAATGTTAAGTCTATGGAATTCAAAACATCCAAACACGGCTGTTTTGCCCAACCATGACTTCCCTACTATAGACCCTCCTTCTCTACTATATATTCAACCCCCTGTCACACACTATCATATTGATTTTCTTAACTCACTTCTACCATGGAGGATAGGTGTGATGTGTATATCAAGTTCCCATGTGATGCAAGGTGTGGACACGCAAGCCATCAATGGTTGTCTGCAGAGACAATTAAGGCGCTTTGCTTGAACGAGGCCGGTGATGCTGACTCGTCTGACTTTTGGAAAATGCATCTGTTTCCATGGAGAGTATACTCAAAGAGGAACCGGAGTGTTTCGAATACGGAAACGGTTGTTTCTCAGATCTGATAGAAAATATGTCAAAGCTAACTTTGCCTGTCATGAATGAGATCTTAGCAGTAGGAAGCGGTGGCGATTTAAACAAATGTTAAATCGCATACAAAGTACTTGGTGCAAAGATCATTCATATCACGGACATCAAGTCCTCACTAGATGGTGGAAAAACTCTCTTGTATCGAGGCGATTGACAAGAACACTGAAGCGGACGCTCTGACGTGTATATATCCCTGTTTTTGTGCTTCCGGCTACAAAGGAGTCATCCCAAAATTTAAAGGAGAGTAAGTTCAAGTTCAAGTTCAAGTTCATTTATTTATATAGCCCTTTATCACAAGCATGTCTGTCTCAAAGGACTTTACAGAAAATGAGCCAACTAGATCTACCTGAACATCAATCAGAGGAAATTACAGAATAGTAAAAGACACACACATAAACAGAATAAAGTACAAGACAAATAAAATAAATGTAGCAAGCCATAGCCCTAACTATTCTACAAGGCCTAAGTTACCCGGCACCACAGCCTTAGACCCTCAATGCATGCAAGGAAAAACTTCCACCAAAACCTTATTAGGTAAAAAATTGAAGAAACCAATGGGTTGGGTGGGCCAAGTCAAAATAGGGATCCCTCACCAGGACGGCTGAGCAGGAGCAGGTGCCGGGACAAACAGTGGAATGTACAATAGCATAAGCAATGACAGTAATATAGGAAACAGATATACAGAGAGTGCATTGTAATGGTCGGGGAAATTGAAATCTATGGGCATACCAATCCTGGTGAATTGTTGGAGCAGATAAGTAAAGATTTCTAAAAGGTCGCACATGTGGACATACGCCGCTGGACTCGTTCTTATGGTTGTCATGAGAGTCTGATTATATACAGAAATTTTAAGAAATACACACTGTGAACCATTCCCTTGAATGGAAGCTTTGGGACTCGATGTTACATTGAAAACATTTTTTGTCAAAAAGATAGGCTTTGGTATTGTGTGTTATTTCTTTAATAGATTGATCCTTGCCAAGGGAGTGAAACATCTATCCAACCATGAAGCGGACACTCCATATCAAATTCTTATAAACTATGAATCTTTCCATATGGCACACGTTTCACTCCAGAGCGCATCATATCATTTGATCGTCTCGACTCTTATACGATGTATAAAGTCCTGGTGAAAAACCAGCAAAATAACTTCAAAGGATTGCGTGACAGCTCAATTAAAAATGGAAAGGGACACTCGCGAGCTTCTAGACAATATGATCCATTTTCCAACTGAAGTTCACCGTGAGACTTTCAGGCTTCCACAGATACAAGAGCACCATGACCTGCGTTGGTTATCCGGAATTGAATACAACCTTGAATGAGATACACATACGGCCCTCTGAGCACCACACCTACCACCGAGTTATGCGCAAGGTACACTTGTCATCTGTCTATTATCTGGATGAGGGGGAATCTGTGGTCTCCCCTCCCAGCACGCACTTGTTGAACGGGAGTTCGTTCAGGGGTGCGATGGCCGCTGTCGCTTCCAGTATCACAGAGCGCACCGGGTCCTTGTTGAAGTCCAGGGTGAATATCAATGTGCGTGTAGGTGGCTCTCCTTTGCTGTCTCTCATGACTATCATTGCGTTGTTGAGAGACTATGCCTTTTTTCTAACCAATTGCAGTTGCATGAACGCGTTGAACGCCTCTTCCAGCATTTTGTTCACTCCTGCGGAGGCTGCTCGTTGGGAAGACCCGTTGTCATTGTCCTCGTCGTCATACTCTTGTCTGAACACGTCCATGTCGACACTCATGTTCATTAGACTGAGCAGCTGGGTACCGGACATGTACTCGTTCGTATCAGATACGTTCAGTGCACCCAGCTTAGATTGCACACCGAGGCTAGAGGATTGAGTGTTTGTTTCACACGAGTCCTCGTTGCTCATATATTGGACGAAACAGAATAGGCACCCGTGAGCGAAACGATCTCTGATAGGAGGTGACATGCAGCAGAAATCTGGGTTCTCCAGAGTTACTTGGAGGAACTCCCCTTTACAGCAATATGTCAGATATAGGAGAAATTGGAAAGTTGCCCTTTTCATTTGGTGACAATGCTCCGAAGGACAACTCGTCAGAGAGCTTGTCATGCAATATGTCAGTTTCAACCGCAAAGAACAACGCTCTCATATTGGAAGGCAACTTGACCCTTTCCACCACAGCTGTATTCACCTCTCTGTGGGGCAATACATTACAGTTGGTGGAAACAGTCTTAACTTTCTTAGTAGCTGCCATTGCTAGCTAGTGTGGGCTTCTCTGTTAAAACATTTTTTTGCACTACCGTGTGTGATTTAGTATCTTCCTATCCCTTAGACATAACATGTTACACTAAACATGGTAGGATAGGTTCGATGTTTCACCATTTCCCATTATCCGTTATTCCACCTACGGTTGGATATTTCAGCCGTGGTTGGAAGATTCACCCAAGGTTTAATATTTCAGCTTTAGCTGTTTATGTCAGCGGTGGTTGGATACTTCACCCAAGGTTGGATATTTCAGCTGTGGCTGGAAGATTCACCCAAGGTTGGATGTTTCAGCTGCAGTTGTTTGTGTCAGCCGTGGCTTGAAGATTCACCCAAGGTTGGATATTTCAGCTGTGACTGGATCTGTCTTTGGTGGATGATGTGTACTTCGTTGAATATTTCACCCTTTCCACTCCCGGTTGGATGCTTGCTACCCAAACAGGCATATCCAGCTCTTAAAGAACAGTGATTGGATGAATGCTTGCATTAGACAAGTAGTCTTATGTTGTATGAAAAAGTCACTACACTTTGTAAACTTTACCCTGTAGGTCTCTGTGATCCTGAGTCATGAACAAAGCGTTGCCTTTTGTGGACTTTTCCCCTAACATTTACCCACAGAGCGCAGAGCTGTCAACCTCGAGCTCGAACTTAACCTGGTCGGGGTGATGATCAAATCTGTCATATTTCAAAGGCAGGAAGAAGCGCTCTTATGCAGAGGGTTGGTGGTGCAGGTCCGAGATATCAGCATCTACACTATGGTACACTTCAAAGTAACTGGTATAGCTCCTGTTGTGGGTTATTAAGTTATTAAGTTGAACGACGTGGCGCCCTTTATCGTTGCCAAGGTCAGGGAGCTGCACAGAAAGTCCCCAAAGGATACCAGAAAGCTTTGCAAGCTGGCAGACGTCAGTTACTCTAAAATGGACGAGATGATCAGAATGGGGAGAAAGAGTCTCTTCGTCATGCTCGTCTACAACTTGGTCGACTTGCAGCTGTGCGCCAGGCTGGCTAAAGTCCTCAACCCCGTATCAGCTCTGTTCCATCGATGTAAGACCACTCTCAATATAGATGTTGTGGTAAACGGAAGAGGGGATAACATTGGTGGCTTTGTGCAGAGCATTCATTCAGTTCAGATCCCTCAGCTCAAGTTTACACTCAATACTCTCAGAGTCAAAGCGAGACGGTGGGTATGGAACTAAACAGCTGCCTGAGATGGGATCCTAAGCTCGACTCTGACAATGGAGACAATGAGAAATGGAAGTGGGGAGCATTGTGCGATCCTCTCACGGGCCTACACTACTCCGGCCCGGCATGGGGCTGGAGCTTTTGTTTAACTTCTCGAGTATGTACCCGTCCATCATGTGCGCTGTCAACATCTCGCCTGAGACCACCATCCCCTGGCCTCCCATTAAATTCCAGACCAAAGGCGGCTTTGTCCGTGCGCCGGCCATATTCTCTTCCTCGGTCGATTACTATCTCAACCAACGGGCAGAGTTCAAGATGAAACTCAAGAACCCTGACATCAGCTAGGCTGAGCGGGTCTACTACAACATGCAGGAGGGAGAGTGTAAAGTGCTGGCCAACTCCTTCTACGGAACGGCTCCCCACCCCTGCGGGCCTCTCATATTTGGTCACAGTAGGCAACAGATTTCCATGGTAAACAGCTGCGTGTCTACCTTTGACCAGCACCGCTGACAGTGTCATGGTCTCAGTTGGATACGGACCTGGGGAGCTTCCTGAGTCCGACATGCCAGACGTAGACGTCCGTAGAGACGACGTGCCCGGTCGAGAGCTTCGCCTGTAAGGCCTGGACGGCTTTGGGTGACAAGTTTAAGCAGGCTGGCACGCTGGTGCCTGCCTTTCTGGACTACATGCACGCGGGCCTTGGTGGAGGACACTCTTGAGAGGATGTACGTGATAGGCAGAGGTAACACACACCAAAAGGTAGTCAGAGATCCGAGAGGAACATTCACCAAGGAAGGCTACCCCGTCTACGTAGCCGGAGTCCCTGGGTCTGAAGAATTGGCGGACGTCACCGGACCCTTCGTCAAGGACAGGAGAGTCAAGCTAGGCCTCCATCGCCTCTGTCAGAGAGAGGTTGAAGAGGGCAACCACGGCTTTCAACACCATAATGAACAACTGCCTCGAACACATGATATCGGCCTGCGGGACTCGGGAGTAAGAGCACCTAAGGATAAACAGGGAGACTGTGGCTCGTCTGCTGGGTGAGAAACTCGAGGCCTGCCTCAAGGTGATCACAGAGGACATGTCCCTACAGCCCTGTGATGTCTACAGGAACCTAAGGGCTTCGCTCGGGAAAAGGCTCACCGAAGCCATGTCTGAAGAAATAGTGTCCCTCAGAAACAACAAATCTTATTTTCTCCCCTGCTCGGACGCCTCCAACTCTCTTTCGGTGCCGACTATCATGCTGATAGATGCGGGGATTGCCTCCTCTACTCGTAGGCTTTAGAGAGAAGTGAGCTGTGCGAGAGGACTCTAGTTGGCCTGTATGTCTTCTGTATCAGACCTGTTGTCTTCTGAATCAGACCGTACTCATGTTTCAGATACACACTCCCGACGCCTTCAGCTCAGCGGCTGCCATGTACCCAGAGTCTGTTCTTTGCATCATGCCCTACTCTTGCGAACGTGGATCGAGGCCTTTAGGGAGAAGAAGTGGCTCAAACTCATCCAAGCCAAGCCCAGAGGAGCTACGTGTGCATACCTTCCCACCAACCCCATGCTAACAAGGACTATGAGGCTCTCAGAGATCTCCTAGCTCTCTTGCGATCTACTTCCCTTGATAACCTCAACATTTTTAAACGAGTCACTCAGGAGATGGCCACGAACCAATCATTTCGAGAGCTCAACTGTATATCTTTCCCTCCTAAACCCGTGTACATGGGGAACATCGTAATCCCATACACAGTGTTGACATACATAATCTCCCGGTACCAGACCATGAGCGAGTACGGAGACAACTTCGCCGTCGTAGAAGACAAAATGTCCCACGTCAAACTCTTGATCAGATAACATAGGTGAAATCACCGGGCGTATTTCCCTCACCATAATCTACGGATCAAATGTCTTGGCCATTTACAGCAAACTCAGCCATGGCTTGCGGCATGCGGAGGGATGTGAGGAACAACAACAAATCGACAGTCTTGCCAACATCACACAGTTGAGCAACGACGTGTTGATCAGGAGGACGCAGTTGAATAATCATATGTCCTAAAAGGATTGGTATAACTTCTACTATGGCTATAATGAGCGAGCTGATAAAATAAATGATTGTGTAATGTATGTGAATGAAGACAACATATCGCTGAAATGAATGGTGATTCACTGCATTTATTGATACCACGTCAGAAACAAGGATACAAGCTGGGATTCTTGTATTTTGTTTATTCCTTTGTGTTTGGCAGACATCAGCGATATTGCACCAAATATTATTTGCAATCATCACAAAAGTGGCATTCCTCATTGGAGGATCGCAAGGGAGGGTTAAGAACACATTTCCATGTGTTCATGAATCCAGCGGAGCAGTTTCTTAGATTTGTTCTTAGGAAGATATTTAAGAAGAACGTTTTTCCAGAATGAGGTCCTTTGAAAGGACTTTGAAATTACATAGTGAAACAGGGATAGAACAGTGATTACATATGCTAACAACTTTTATCTCTAGTAATCTACAGATTCCGTGTCGCCTCTGTGACACGCAGGGGACCTTCCATGTCTTCATCCTCGATGCTCGGTTCGCTTGCCTCACGTAGGAGGGTCGAGTCACAAAGGTGACCTTTTCAACCATGTTGATGTAGGACAGTACACTTGTGATCTCTGAGAAGCGTGCGCTGGTCCCAAGCGTAAACCCCAACTTATCAAATGTAACCTCGAATCTCATTCCCTTGGCAGTTACAATCTCCAACAGGTATCCTAAACTCTCGTCATCCATATAATGCATTGCTGCACCTGGGTTAGTGTATAGTTTTTCCTTCCTTCTTAGACGCTGTATCACTTCACGGTGCTGTAACGATACAGAACTGCTGTATGAAGCTCCCCACCGTGCGCCTTTCAGCAACTCTATCATGTAACACATCTCTTCCACTATATGTGTCACAGAAAAGTAGTCGGGGTTATGAGGTATTTTCCACTGTCTAGGCAGCAAGTGTACGTTCCATGGTTTATGAACCAGCTGTCTTATCGTGTCAATAGGATTTGAAAATTCACCTTGTATTAAGTTGGTACATATGTAACTGCCTCAACGGATGACCACATCAAATGTCAGCACGGTGTCCTCGGTCTTCACCGTAACCAAACACACTCCT
>OMOT01080413.1:0-10368 GCA_900312575.1 Acanthochaenus luetkenii
AGCACGTATGTACCTCCGCCCACATTACCGTAATGCTGCTAGCGGTGGGGCATTTTAGTTTACCAAACTCGTACTAAAACATTTTGAGAGCGCCGTGAGCGCCGTGTACCACACAAAATCGCTTCGAAGTCAGTAAGCACAACCAGAATTAATCTGTATATAAGGCGCACCGGTCTATAGGGCGCACTGTCGTTTGTTGAGAAGATTATAGGCTTTTAGGTGCGCCTTTTAGGGCGGAAAATACGGTACACTAACAACTCTGACTACTAATGCTACTGCTCTTATTGAAGTGTTTCATGCTACTTGTTCCTATTGAAGTGTTATATGCTACTTGTTCCTATTGAAGTGTTTAGCTGAAGAAAGACTGCGTTGTATAGTTTGTCTGACTGATGTGGATGAAAAAATTTACTATTGTAAGTCGCTTTGGACAAAAGCGTCTGCTAAATGATGTAATGTAATGTAATAAGAAAGCATACCACCAGTATTAGTATTTCTAGATTATGTCTAATAGCTAGTTTTGGTATTCAGTAACTGAAATTTCTATTTTGATCCACAACTTGCACTATTCTATCAATAAGAGTTCATGCTCAACTCTTTTTGGGGTTCTGAGGACCTTAAGAATTCCAGGTAAATATGCACTACGCTGCTAAAAAAGGCATTTGAGAATCACTTTTCACTACGCTTTTGATAGTTTGGCATGCCATTCTAAAAATATGGCCCATATTCTGACCAAAAGTAATCATAGTTAATGGTGTAAAAATTACAAGACTGAAATATACGTAGGCAATAGGTTTAAAATTGTGTTTACAGGCCAGCCCTAATACAGTAGTTGCCTCTCAATGCATTTGGCATCTCTTACAATGTTGGCAGTTTTTTCATCTGAAGGAGCTACAGACATTTATTCAGCGCAGACGAGATAAGGAGGCGGCAAGTGTCTTCTGATTTTATGGAGAGGATGAAAACATGTGACCTCAGGTGATCACTGCTGACCAATGTAAGCACTGAGAAAAAGGCATGTGCTGATTAGCTTATATACAGTGGAAATACTGCAATATAAATGCCATTCAGACTGGTTATAAGCCCCTTTTAGCTTATAGCTCCGGTGATCAGTGTCAGAAATGCCCGTTTAGAAACCATCTAAAAAGGGCACCTAGGGCAAAAGGGCAGGGCACACAACTGGGTTTACCAGACAACTGTACTGAAGTTCCACCCTTCAAGGAATCTACATTTACTTTCTACACCACCCACCAAGCAGCACTTACTTCCAATTAAATTTCAAGTTTTAGAGGTGGTTCGCCTGTTATGCCCACAATCTTCTTCCACCAAAATACAGAGTGGAAGGCAGTAGTGAGCAGTGTGAACCAATTTAAAAAAAAGTACTTTATTTAAATAAAGTGCCTCTTGGTAGATTATATTATGTATATGCCACATTTATCTGAAGACTGATTATTCATATAAGGTAGGTGTGCCGTTCTCTCCATACATGAGAGAACAGCACGTACCAGGGGCTAGCCAAAGGGATACTTGCTGGAGCTGGACTTTGTTTAAAAGATAGATGGGTTATTAATGGCTCTGCAGCAGATATGTCCATTACCTTTGCAAATGGTCTGGTGTGAGGTTTGCAGTGTTGTACACACAGATGTAGTGTGTAGGAAGTCCACAGCCTTGGCGAATTTGATGTGCTATCAGGTAGAAGTCCACCCTGGATTGAAAAAACAACAGAGGTTGCATTGCAAACAGGGTGGGAAATGTACACTAACCACCAATCAAATGCCAGCTAGGTTTGGATATGGCTGGCCAGTCTGCTCTATCAGCCTCTTAGAGACAGCACAAGTGAATTCTGGGACTTGGCACCTGTAGCCTGCAGACAAAAGAGCTAACTTTCTGCCCAGACTACAAAGAGGCTCTAATGGCCACTTCATCAGTAGGATACACTAGGACTGACCAATCTTTATGAGTGAGGGTGTGATCCAGAACAGTCCCTGGTGGAGGGGTGACAACGCGGTCCGCAGCCCAGGAGTAGAGGATGGTGCTGATACGCTTTTGCACCACGATGAAGACCAGCTTGGGCTCATAGCTGGGGAAGGTCTGAAAGCATTTGAGCAGTTGCGGGACCTCATAGAGCTCTATCATCTTCAGCTGGCCATCCGACACGCCGTCCCGGTACACCACTATCTTCTCTGGTAAGTTGTGGTTCACCTGTACACAAGTGTTGAGTGTAGGGGTGGCATTAAAATGTTAATGAAAATGATCTAAACATATATTTTCTTCATATAAAAAGTTTCATCAAAGTTGACACGAGCCAAGATTAACTAAATGAGTGTCAATGAAAGACATATCCTCACTGCTACAACTCTTAAATCAAATGAGGAAAGAGGGAGGTTATTCAACTTAAGCAGCGTGTACAAGTTTTGACTATTTAAGTTGAACCAGTGAACTACTATGTACGACTAACATTACTTGCAATTCTTTCACGTTGTTTTAAGTGCAAAAGAGACCATAGTCATCACAAAAAAAAATCTCGTAGGGTCCTTGAGCAAGACATCTAACCCCAAATTGCTCCCGTTGAGCAGGTTGGCACCTTGCATGGCTGCCTCCGCCAACAGTATGATGAGGTGTACTGTAAGTCGCTTTGGATAAAAGCGTCTACTAAATGCCGTAATGTAATGTCCACTTGGTCCGGCTTCAGAAGAGACTTTTGGGGCAAAACAACCTTCTGTTGTACTGAAGAGTTTTTCTGATGGAGTGTTAGTCGCGCAAATACATAAATACTTACGCGCTACATTTGATAGCTGCAGGCCTCGTTGATTTTCCACCAGTCTAACGGGTCGGCTTCTGCATCAACCTCAGTCTCCTGTTTGTAAATATATATCTCCGTGGAAACTTTCTCCTTAGTGGTTTTATTTGTAGGCAACTGCTGCTGGTGTTAGCCTTGCGAGACCGACTGCTTGCTACGGCTTTGAAAAAGACAACACGGCTTCCCCCTCCACCCCTCCCCGACCAGCTGTAAGTGAAACTTGATCCCAACTGGCATTTCTAACCAACTCTGCTCATGTAGCGCACAGATGCAACTAATGTTCAGTTCATGAACGAAAATATGACATTTATTTATCCCGTTGCATAGTAGTGCAATACAAGTTAATCCATTCAGGGTTTTTTGGTGTTTTTTTTGCCGTATTATCTCATAACAACAAATGCCGGTATAGTCGTGTATAAAATGAAACCGGTGTCAGATCGCAGACCAGATGACACCGGTAAAACCGGAACCAGCCAACCCTACCTCATAGTACTTCTGCAGTGCGGCCAGTAGGCAGACCTGGAAGCCATTGATGATCTCCTCATTGGGTGTCTGGAACGTCACTCTGGAGTACCACCGGGTCAGCGAGCTGGGGGAAAACATTTCTTAATTGAGTTGCAGATGTATCATTATTTATTTTTATTTTTGGAAATGTTTTGCCTTTTACAGAGTTGAAAGTGGAGACAGGAAAGACTGGGGTAGTGACAGGGGGATGACATGCGACAAAGGTCCAGTGCCAGACAGCAGCAACATGGCATGCGCCCCAGACCACTGAGCTACCAGAACGCCCCATAGATGCATTTCTAATCAGATACTTATCAGCACTACCTGTAAGAATATTACCACCATTGCTAGAAGAAATGTGAATTAACAGTATAATTTGGTTGAATTTACTCTAAAACACAAGAAAGTGTAGTCCTAATATGTAGATTTAATGTGCCTATTATAGGGATGGTCTAATGCATTGGCTGCTGATACATACTGCATTTCTACGTTATTAGATTGGTGGCCTCAAAATCAGCAAATCCTAAGATGTGAAACATGTGAGTCAAATTTCTCTACATGTGGCAAAAGTGTAGAATCTGTTTTAACTGAAGTAAATTGTAGCCTTCTGGGTTTTGATTTTATTTGATCTTTATTTTTCTCGAACCATAAACAAACACAATCCACAACAATAATAACAATTAAAAACAAAATAAGTTCGAGAAGGGACTGTCCTGCCCCCTCTATGACAATTTTATATTACAAAAAAGTAGTAAAAGTCTAATCATATACCAAAATGAATCTTAATTTCTAAAAGTTATTTATAAATAAAAATAAAATGTAATAATCCACATATAAAAGTTCACATATAAAAATAAAATAAAATTTAAAAAAAGTAACATTTATAACCACTCTATAGTTCCACATACTTAGCTATTAAATACTGCTTATATTTGATTTTGAAGTGTGTGATGTCCTTACACATTTTTATTTCCTCATCTATATCGTTCCATATTCGAACCCCACAAACTGAAATACACATGCTTTTCATAGTAGTGCGGATAGTAGGCTGTTTGAGGTTGAGCTTCCCTCTTAAATCATGGGTAGTGGGGTAGTGTGCCTACTACTTGCTCACTACTGTGGAGTGAGTAGGTTTTACATCTACATAGTGTCAGAACATAGGGGGTTATTAACTGATTATTCTGGGTGCCCAGTTTGACAGAGGGCTGATGTTTTAACCCACCACAAAGTGCACAGTAAAACGTATAAACCTAACTTCAGTCAGTTCACAATAGTTTACATTTAATTAGAGTGCAATTGTAACAAATGTGTTTTGTAAACCTGCTTGTAGACAGTTTGAAATTCCCTCACCTAAGAAGTGGTGCATACATAAAGCACAAATAGAAGGTCTGCGTGAACCACATAACTTCAATGGATAAAATGTCCTTCCACTGTTTGCCATGGCAATTTGGTTAGTACAGCATAAATTGTCTCAAATAAATAGTGTGAACATTATACAAATAAAATAAGATCCACAAATGTTTTGCATCTTACCAGCTAAATAACTGGTTCACAAATATATGTATGCACTCACAAACAAATATCTCCAGAACATTACACAAATAAAGTAAGATCCACAAATATGTTTTGTATTTTACAAACAAAATAATTGGTTCACAAATGTTTTTTGCATGTAAGAATCACCTTGCACATGTGGAATCACTTGCATTTATTTGTAGATTTCTTAGACATTCCCAACAGCAAGATGGGCAAACGGATCCACAAATAGTCCCAGTCACACACACGCACACAACTCCAGCCAATCAGATTAGAAGATATCCTTTGGCTAACACCCACATTACTCCGACAAATCACAATACGCATTTGCTCATTTCAACCAATCAGCTTGCCAAAGTTTTACAAGCGTGGCAGGCCAGGAACAGAGTTCAGTGGAGTTGGATATATACAGTAGATTGAGAGTAGAACAGAGTGAAAAAAAAGTAGCAGGAAAATATTTTAAGATGGAATGTGCAGTAGCCTAACAGATGAATGTTTTGTTATTTAAATATCTTGGTACGTACTGGGTGTTCATGACGACATCTATCTTAACAGATGCTGAATTTTCCAGTAAAAAACAAAAACAAAAAAACACCCGCCATATTTAAAAATGCATGGCATCTAATCCTACATAAATTTCCCCATATGCAGTACCATGTAATTCCAATGGAGGGAAGAAGGGTGAAGTTTATGTAGGATTAGATGCCATGCATTTTTAAATATGGCGGGTGGTCTTTATTTTATTTTTTTAAATATGAAAAATTCTACAGGTCCCGGAGCATCTGTTAAGATGTAATCATGAACACCAGCAGTGCAAGTTCACACAAGAGCTAGCTCAAAGTTCAGTTCACACAGATTAAAATGAACTAGTTCACGTTCATCGTTCACAACTCAAAATTTTTAACTACCGTAAGTTCACAGTCCCAAAAAATGAACTAGTAGAACCTCCTCCTACCCATCCACCCCCAGCCCCCAAGCATTGCCACTGCCCACATCACAAACTAAATGAATATACTATAGAATCAATTGATTCTATAGTATATACAGTAGTATAAGATTACTTTTAAAAGCAAAGAAAAAACAATGTATGGTTTACCACTTAAACAATGTCATATTATGCAGAAAGTGAAAAAAGAGGTGCAGTAAAGGTTTACTGTAGATGCACTGGACATTTTATTTAGCCTGCATGAACCAAATTGTGCAGCAGCTCAAAAACATACAATAGATTCATAAGCTTCCAAGCGAGCTGGTGGCTCCACCACTGGCGTCATTACAGTCGTTAGCTGAAAGACGTTCGCACACTTCTTCAGACCCGGCGGAACAATTTGCATAAAATGTTTTTTTCCATTGGAATCTGAACTGATTTGTTCATAAAAGTATTTTAAGTATCCATATAAACTGGCTTCAGGAGGACTGGTAGCTGCATTGTTTGAATTCCAGTCGGTTTCACTAGCCATGCTGGAATGCCGGTTGCCGTAAGAACATGAGCGTCGTTAACTCAGTCGTTAACTATTGCGAGAGTTAACGACGCTCACATTCACTCGTAAAACGATAAGTTCAGTTCACCTGAAATATGAGCGCATTCAATGAACACCGCTCTTTTAGCGCGTTAATGCACAACACTGAACACCAGTATGTACCAAGATATTTAAATAACAAAACAATGCACCCCCTCCCAATTAGCTTACACGATTTCCATTCATAAATTAAACTTTGGAATGCAATCCACTTATGATTATCTGCTTATATAAGCACACATCATATAATGAAATATGAAGTGTTTATAGAGAAGTTTATGCTGGTTAAAGCATTTTTCATTATGAAAATAAACTGGTTTAAGCAGGCATTTCCAAACTTTTGACTGGTACTGTACATAATACATCATATACATACATCATCATATATTATGTCATACTACATAATATACCATACTACACAAACACATGTCTTTGGACTGTGGCAGGAAACCGGAGCACCTGGAGAAAAACCCACGCAAACACGGGGAGAACATGCAAACTCTACCCAAAAGGGACCAGGGCGGAGATTTGAACCCACAATCTACTTGCTGTGAGGCGACAGTGCTAACCACTGAGCCACCGTGCTACCCATGCTGATTTTGTGAATGAAAATTGAATGAAATTGTCCGGAATGTTAAATGTTTCTGTCCCGCCCCTAGGTGGCACTGCGAGACCAAGCAACAGCCTGGAAGTGCAGAGAAGACATGGGAGTGACGCTTTGGCTAAACAGGCTACTGCTAACATGGTAATGGTAGTAAACTATCATATATCTTACCAGGGCTGTAGTGTTGGCTCCTCTCAGACAGGCAGCATGATCTTCACTTGTTCGACCATGTTTTGGATGAAAAATACCTTTGATATTGATAGTTTTTCAAGGGAATCGATAACAAATAATTAATATGCGAGTATCGATATATCGATACTGCAGTAGCGATCCGCCCATCACTAGTCGGTAGAGCAGAAGAAGCCAGCCAGCCCAGTAAAATGTACCATGCTTTACACTTTCCTTATATTATTGGTGGACTCTGTTCTTTGTATAACTGTCACGGAGGAAATGAATGTCCTGCCTCAAGAGAGAAATGTCTTTTGACTCCTGATATCCAGAAAAGACCAGGATAATATTTAGTTAGATGTTACCAGTTACGAGCCAAAACCTTTATGTTAATGACCAGATGGTGTCCCGTTCGGAGCCAGATCTGAATGAGGTAACGAAATGCAACAAAATATTAACCTGACCGACCGGCTCTCCACTACGCGTCTATTTGTGCCGCACCGGCTCGCGTCTCTGAAGCGTGGAATTCACTTGTGAGCGTATATAAAGGGCTGTATCGATTTATAATTAACACAAGGTTAATATATAGACATGTTTTGTTTCGCCACAAGCAAGAAGTCACCTGCTAAAGTGTTGGGGGACTTCCAAAACATACAGGCTAAATGAAAAATCTACCCACATGTGGCGCTTGGCGGATGTTAATTTCGGACACTTCGTCGACTGAATTAGTCAGCAAGCTTTTGAAATTAATTTTGTTGACTAAATTAACACACAGTAAGTATAATTGCCTTACCATTGATTTATTTTACTTATTTTAGAGAAGGAAAGCTGGAACAAGCGCCAATGACCGTGTTACATCCCCGACACAAAGCTGAAAGTCAACTGACAAATCGGGAAAAAAAATCACAAATATATTTATACAAAACAGAAAAAATAATATATTTTTGACGGAAGTCTGTATGTATACGGAACTCTTGCACCCCTGAGAACTGTGCAGACGTCTATTGCACGAGTCCGTAGTAAAATGCCAAAATTGAACTGAAAGCTGACGTTAGCGACAAGGTTTGTAGCATTATCAAAGATTGTACTCATCTCGCTAGCTCTTCTACATGAGCATATTAGCAATCCATGGCAGCAAAGCAACGGAGAAGGTCCTTTGGTCCTACTGTAGCTGCAAAACCTCTTCTATCAGCGACTTGCCGTAAACCAGTTTATACGGAAGGTAGCCCAACAGTACACATAAAAATGGCCGCCGCTCAGACCATCCTGGAATGTTGATTTGAATGGGAATGGCCGTTCTATCCATTCAAGTTCTGTGGTGTCAACACATTCCAGAATGTAATGACATTTTTAATGTAATTGAATCCACATTGCTGCTTATATTGTTATCTGTATGAGCCGATTCTGCTCACTTGAATTTGTATTGGAGTATTGGTCCAAAAACTGTAGATCAGTGCATCCCTGGTTCATTGTGATTAACTATCCAAGGAAGGGCATTTTAAGACCTGCACTTGGACCATGAGCAGGACCAAAACAGAGGTCGCTATAAATTACCCAAGCACAACTGCTACAGACAAAAATTAAAGAAGTAATACACAGTTTACCTGTTGATGCTTGCAACAAAGCCCATGACAGATTGATGATTCTTGCTGGTGTCGTGGTGGACATCAACTCCAACAACCATCAGGTGTTTCTATTGAAATGAAGCAATGGCTCATTATTTTCCAATGGACTGAAGGAACATCTGTATAATGCTGTTCCAAGGACACTTTGGGATCCAGGTTTGTCCCTTGCAATGACTTCCCATTTTAACAAGAAGTATCATTGTAGGTACCGATGTACGAACTAGGTGTTAACGATTAGTCGTTGATCGATTAACAATCGTTAATAATTTGGGCGATTAACATTTCAAACGTAACGATCAAATTGAACTATTTGAGATCACATCTTAATTGTGTCAAAGGGAGTTGTTGGTGAAATGCAATCATTAAGTTAAACACAAGAGGGCGCGCGCACTACACATAAGATGATGAAGCGAACCATGTGACAGACAACAGGGGGTCACAGGCCAGTGCTGCAGTCCAGGAGGGCTTCAGCCTGTGAGACACGATGCTAATGACCACTAACTTACTTGACCCGCACCAACGACATGGAAACAGAAGTGGACAACTTTCTGAAGCACATTCCACCACCACTAAATATCAGTCCCACAGATTGGAGGAAAGTCCACGGAGGAAGATTCCCGAGGCTGGCAAAGTTAGCGCGAAGCTACTTCTACTGCCTGGGATGTAACGTTAGGCCCCACCGGAACGTGTATTTTCAGCAGCTGGACTCACTGTAAACCGACACTCGACTCACCCTGATCATGTAAATATGCTTGTATTGTTAAATACAAATCAACAGGCTTAGATAGTTACTGCACGCATGTCGTTTAAGTTTGAACCTGAGGCCTGAGCTGTCATAGTTTGTCGCAGCTTTCTAATTTCAAGAGGGACGGCAGTAGCTCAGGAGGTAGAGTTCCGGCCCCGCAACTGCAAGGTCGAAGGTTCGAGTCCAGCTCCTCCCGGGAACAATCTGTCGTAGTGTCCTTGAGCAAGACACCTAACCCCGAATTGCTCCCGTTGAGCAGGTTGGTACCTTGCATGGCTGCCTCCACCAACGGTATGACATGTAAGTCGCTTAATGTAATGTAATGTGTAAGTCGCTTTGGATAAAAGCGTCTGCTAAATGCTGTAATGTAATGGAATTTATTATAGCTTTGTTTTCAAAAACGTTGTTTATCTTTATTTATCTATTTTGTAATCATTTAGCAAATGTAAGTTTCTAATTAAGGCTAATCTTATTTTGTCATAGACGAACGTGTTAGTCACTGATTCGCCTTGGAAGAGTGAGCGAAATTTCCAGATCCGTATTAAAATATCATACTTAAGCAAAACAGCATTCATAATTCTGTTTCTGTTATGCCATGAAACAGGTGTATTTATCTAATGTTTCAATAAAGCTTTGATTGAGAAAAAAATATGCATGTTGTATTTTCTAATAAGCAATATGCATAAGCAATATTTAGCTGTATCGTTATCGATTGATCGATTAGTCGTTCATTAACTTTGGCGACTATCGATCAAGGAAATTCCCTAGAATTTGCAACCCTAGTCCCGAGCAGGAAAACTGGAGACTGAGTCAGAAGCCGGGGCGGGATCCCCGGTGACGGCGGTAGAAGCCGGGGCGGGATCCTCGGTGAC
>OMOT01080428.1:0-10814 GCA_900312575.1 Acanthochaenus luetkenii
CTGGACTGACCTTGCGCGCGCACACACACACACACATACACACACACACACACACACACACATACACACACACACACACACACACACACACACACACACAGTAGCTTGGTGCTTCACAGCTTGGTGCTACCCAAGTTCCATCCAGCTGCATCTTATTGCTGCACAGCTCTTCTGCTAACTTAATTTCTCCGCAACAAAGTTTAATCTTATCTTACCGTAAAACAGGAAAGTGGAGATACTTGTAATTTCATCCATTAATTCCCCATTTCAATTTAATTTACTGAGGTATTATAGTACAGATGGTGCACAGCTCTGACTGTAGATAATACAAGTATTGATACCACTGATAACTATCCGTGAGATCTGCTCTGCTAATCTAATCTAATAATCAGACCAACTGAGCCATTAATTGACAAATCCCAACAACAAATATTTGGTGAAGAACTTGTGGACATTTCTCAGCAACACAGCAACACAGCAACTCACTGACAGTGTTGCGCTGGGTCATGGGACAGACGGCATGACTGTCAGCTTGGTCCAATCATGCAGATCAGCGAAGACATGTGTTTCCCCATTGCACCTTCAGGATGATGTCACATCCACATAGACATGTTGCTCACCCAGTACAGATTAATTCAAAACATCTCCGTATCCTGACTTACTGTAGGTCAACATGGTCTGGATTGAGTGAAGAGCGTTTGGCTTGCGTTGGGGAGACAATGTGGAGAGAAAGTAAGCACCAAAGGGAGACACTGAGGCAGAAACTTCCCATGGATAATGGGTAAGTGGAACATTATAATCACGCCCTTGGGTGAATAAACCCTTTTTCAGGAGAGCTAATAGCACAGATAGAGGAGCAGGATGATTTTGATATGTGCTGTGGCAAAAAACCATTGAATCTCTGTCATTACTGTGTCTCTGGCTTGTCATCACTCTTTTGCGCGCTCACACACACACACACACACACACAGAGAACCTCAGCCCACACACATAGTCATATCATTCACAGAGTGGCCCAAATTAAATGTCTCAGAAATGTTAGACTATTATCCCTAACTATTTACCTACATCTACCATGGCAACTGATAAAACTGTGATTTTAATCAATTGTATCAATGCTGTTACTATTGCTTGGTTTTCTGTTAAACACATTTAGTCTGCAGTGTTGAATCTTCTGTTTTACGTCAGGCTTGGTTCAGTAGAGCATTTTTGTTGGGATCTAGTTGCACTTGCCTCTGCGTACAAAGACAAGGGAGTCTATCTGCGGGCGTCCTTCGAGGGAAGGCCACAGAATAGGGTTGTTTAGGAATCATTTTGTACCTTACACTACCTTTTCTACTTTCCTGTCCACTACATTATGTGTCTCCCATCCCTGTTGTAACAACAGCTCATAGAGCCCGTAGACATGGCCCCCCTTTAGGGAACCCATCTAACCTGATTTACCCGACTGGCTCCAACAGTCCTTATCATGCCATTGCTGGAGGACTCTGGAACTGCCGGCGGTGAAGAAAACGGAGACCATCAGCCGATACCTTGTCTGAATCCCTCCACTTCCTGGCCTTCACAGAGACGTGGATCATACCTGGAAACAGTGGTGAGCGGTGACCTCTGGAGCTGGGCATGCTACCATGCCCACTATTCTCATGGTCAGAGGATAATTCATTACTCTGTGAATATGACTATAAATGACAAAGAGCGAATGCGCGAAATAAGCTGAAAGCCTGGCAGATTTTCTACGGAGCCCCACAAGGCTCACGGCAAGGATTGATTTACGCGTTCCCACCGCGTCGCATTATTGCAGTTTGAAAATAAAATAATTGGACAGTAAGAAACAAACATTTAAATGACATGTTTTAATGTAAATAATGCTTAAGTTGATTAGAATAAAATAATACATTGAAATTGAAAAATGTATTATGTAAATGCACTCATCATTTTCAAATGCCTTGGGCATGCACCGCATTTATAGTTTATAATGATCGCTCGCCACTGCCTGGAAATACTGCCACTCCAGCAGCCCTCTCGGCTGCTTACTCTTTTTACCACACCCCTAGAGCCTCCAACCTCCTCATTTCACCTAAATGGACCTATTGTATATTGTCCTTCCTCTTTCATACCTTTCAATCTCCAGTTTTGAATTCCAGGCTGTTTCTGTATCCCTTCTTATCAAGCTTAGCATTGTGATGATCTATCACCCCCCCATGTCAGCTTGGTGACTTCCTTGATGAGATGGATGTCCTTCTCACCAGAGACAGCACTCGTTCTTCTAGGTGACTTTAACATCCAGCCAGAGAAACTGCAATCTTTAACCTTTCTCATCTTTTGACCTCACTCTCTTTCAATCTCCTCCGACTCACAAGGCAGGGAACCTGTTTGACCTTATCTTCACCAGATCCTGCTGCACCTCCAACCTTACTGTCTCCCCTCCCCCTGTATTCTGACCACCACTTTGTATCCTTCGCCCTTCCCATCTCGTCCTACCCCTCCAAAGGCTTCCACTCTTCTCCAAACCATCTGTACTGACATCACGCTCTTCCTCACTACCGTTATCAATTCCCCCATGTGCGCAGGCCATGTTCCTGTTCCTTTAAAGACTGCTAGAATCAAGCCTCTACTTAAGAAACCTTCCCTCGACCCTGCTGCCATCCATAACTACAGACCTGTCTCTCTTCTTTCCTTTCTATCCAAAACCCTTGAGCGAGCAGTTTCTAATCAACTCTCTCTATCTCTCTCAGAACGACCTCATGGACCCTCTTCAATCCGGCTTCAAGACTTCTCACTCTACAGAGACTGCTCTCCTGCTCTCCTTGCTGTCACGGAGGCTCTCCACATTGCTAGGGCTTCATCCCTCTCCCCTGTCCTCATTCTCATTGACTTGTCTGCTACTTTTGACACAGTTGACCACCAAATCCTTCTCTCCATCCTCTCTGAACTTGGTGTTACAGGATCTGCACACTCTGGTTTGCATCCTACTTGATTAACCGCTCATACCAGGTTGCATGGAGAGGATCCCTGTCCAGACCATGCTCTCTCAACACTGGCGTCCCCCAGGGCTCTGTCCTGGGGCCCTTGCTGTTCTCCCAGTACACTAAATCCCTTGGCCATGTGATCTTCTCTCATGGCTTCTCCTATCATTGCTATGCCGATGACACTCAACTCTACCTCTCCTTCCCTTACTCACACTTAACACAAATCGATGGGCACATCTCTACATTAGTGTTTGGATGTCTCTGCACCATCTTAATCATGACAAGACAGAGCTACTCTTTCTCCCTGGTAAAAACTGGCCTCACACTGACTCCATCACTGTTGAGAACACCACTGTTTTGCCCTGACTGCCTGCCAAGAGCCTTGGGGTGACCCTGGACAGCCAACTGTCTTACTCTGTCTAACTGTCTAACATTGCTGCAATAACCCGCACCTGTAGGTTTTCCCTCTACAACATCCGCAGAATTTGCCTGTTCCTTATGAGGTAAGTGGCGCAACTCCTAGTCCAAACACTTGTAATTTCCCAGCTAGACTACTGCAGAGCCTCTGCCACCAGACCTCTACAGCGCATCCAGAAAGCTGTGGCCCGGCTGGTGTTCAACCAACCCAAATTCTCCCATGTCACTCCCTTCTTCCAGTCACTTCACTGGCTTCCCATGTCTGCTCGCATCAAATCTAAGACACTGGTACTGTCCTACAGGGCATGACATCGAACTGCCCCTCCTTATCTACAATCCCTGGACAGGTTCCAAGCTTTGGCTCATCCACCCTTGCAGGTTGCCTAGCCCCCCCAATCGCAACGTGGACTCATCACAAGCTCGACTCTTCTCATTCCTGGCACCACAATGGTGGAACGAGCTCCCCCCTTCAGTCAGAACGGCTGAATCGCTACCCATCTCTTCTGATTACACCTGGACCCTACTTGAACTGACCTATGTAACATATAAGGGTCTCCTTCTACTCTTCTACAAAAACAAATAAATAAAAACATTCTGACTCTATGAATGCTATTTATTCCTATTGAAGGCTTAGCTGATGAAGCTGATGTCGCTTTGTACAAAAGCATCTGCTAAATGCTGTAATATAATGTAAATCTGTCAGATGATGGTAAACATGTTACCATTTTGGCAGCTGCCAAAAAGTCCTTGAAATAATGATACAGGGTTTCCACAATCACTTCAACATCAAATTCAATGAAAGTGCCATGTTTTGGTCAAAATTAAACACAGAGGCCTCTACTCACTTTTTTCTTTGTCAAGTCAAGAAATCATGGTCAAATCAATAACTTTTAAGGCCATTCATTCATTTTCAAAAACCTCCAATGCCTTATTTTATTTTTTCTCAAATCCACAAACTTTCCAGGACTTTCCAGGCTCATGGGAAGGTGATAACACCAACAGGACTGCAGAGGTAATGAGCCTAAAGATGCCTGTAGCATACTGTGCAGTTTGTCACCCATCTGTCTTGCCACGACCTATAAAAAACTAACCTTGACACTAATGAACTACCAAAACCACCATAAAGAATGAGATTGTGTTCCCTACAAAGCCTCTCCTTGACCCATAAGGACATTGACCTATTGCCTACAATTTTTACAATGACATAAGCCATCTTCAAAAGACAAATATTGTAGGCGACTGTCAACAAGCTGTGAGAGAGGAAATCAGAGAAACTTCACACTGGAAAAAGACCTATACTGGCTGTCCATTTAACTGATCAGTTGACACTATGACCAACACCTAAATAGATTATTTAATAGTCCTGCAAACATAAAACAGTATATACTGTATATGCTACTGGACCACATCAGAAGAATATTAAATCCCACCCTTTTCTATAATATTTATATTGTTTTTCAACATCTAACTTTGTTATTCAAGGAAAGGCCAGATATGGAGAAGGAATGACTGGGTGTGACTCATTTAATAAATTGTTCTCAATGTGCACAGTTGATGTACATAAAGCTGGCCAAATGAGACTAGCAGGGCCTCTTAGGAACCACAGCCAAACCCATATGAATTAGGTCATATGCACCATCTTAGCCTTTTAATAAACATTCAGCCATTCTTGCCATGCTGATGCCTCTAAAGATTTTAATATTGACATGAACAAAATGACATGGATATAGTGTCATTCAAGCAAACAGGGCTGGGTTTCCAGTGGCAACATGGGTGGGAGAACAGGCAGGTCTTTGTTAGACGCTTTAGTATCGCAGGAGAGAGAGAAGCCATTGTGCTTTAGAAAAGCCTCCTTATGGTTCATGTCCTCAGATTGTAATGGATCCTCAGCCCCAGTTTAACAAATGCAACTCACTCCAACCGACACTATATGCATTTCAATGGGCCTAGTTACTGGAAATGAGCCGTGTTTGTTGTCATCAGCAAACTAAGTATACCAAAGATATACAACCATCCATCCGTCCCAAAAGGGGAACTAAATCTGGATCATTCTTCCTGTCACTTTTAATCCAAAGAAACTCACAGGGTCAATGACGACATACTGTTCATGATAGTATTGAGAGAATACCCCAAAACTAGTTCAGATATCGACCATGTGAGGATAACTGTATGCAGACACATCGGCATTGAATACCGTGATGTCATCATTTATACAGGCTATGGGTAAATGGAAATAACCGAACACACAAAAGTTGTTTTTTTCTTCTGTTTTTTTAATCTCATACAAATGAATGCTTCCGTTCCTTTAAAGACAGAGTAGTCTAGAAAAATAACACTTCTTTGAAAGCACAGTTCTCACTTTACAGAGGTGTTTAGAACATTTCATGGTTTGTTTTAGGCACTTGGAATCATAACAACATTCCCTTCCGAACGACAAATACATCTTTGGTCCTGTATGTAATTAAAAAAACAAGTCAAGTGAAGCCACAGTGTATGAAAATTACACAATGCTTGTTACCTCCAAAATGTACTTTTCTGTCATTTGACATACAGAAAGCTTCATGAAGACTTTATTTTTTTACTTAAATAAGAAAAAGACATTATTATCGCTACATCTGAGAAATGACCAGCAATCTTACAGATGTTTTGCAAGAGAAAATAAGTGAGAGAAAAATCAATGTGTCGGCTCAAATCAGATGTACAGCAGTACAGGATTGTTTTTTTTGTCAAGTCACATTTGGCAAACTGTGTTTTCAGTTCTTTCCAGTCATTTTCCTTTGAAGGATAACGAGCGATGCTACCAAACCTCCTCTCGTCCCAGGAGAGAGAGAAGGTTAGAGACATCCTCCTCTGCCCTGGTAGTGGTTCAGTTACAGGGCAGCCATGTCTGGTATGAATTATTGTATGGCGAGACCAGAGGTGTCTGCACATGCGCTATATAATAATTACTGAAGTTGATGTCCTGCACATAAGGAGCTGGCTGGTAGTAACACGTGACATTAGTCACGGTGGGGATGGCGTTCTGCTCAGCCAGCACCTTCAGCGCCAGCATGGAGATGAGGCTGAGCGTCTGGCGGCGCTCGTGGCCCATCAGACACACAGTGCTCTCGTTCACCACATGGTGCAGCGTCACCAGGCACTCGTACCGCTTGTGTTCCATCCCAGCAAAGTGGTTCTGGAGGTAGGCCTCCAGTTTCCGCTGCTGCTCGCCTATGTCAGGGAAGTCAATGAAGAAGCGCGAGCACATGTAGCGCTGCATGTGCTTCATGTCCCCCTCCGAGGAGGGTTTGAACCCCCCCACCAGCAGGTGGCAGTACTTCAACAACCCGCCCCCTCGGATTTCCTCGGGGTTACGGGTGGCGATGATCCTCTGACACAGGTGTGTCATGGCCTCTTCAAAGTCCCCGTACACGCTCTCCCCGAGCACAGTGGGGTAAAAACTCGCAGACATCGGCGCCTCTGAGCAGCGGTCGAATAACAGCAGAGAATCGAGGCAAATCTGGAAGGAGTCCACACTGAATTCAAACTGCCGCCGCAAAGAGTCCACAAATTTTAGCTCCACATTCTTGCCCGTGTTGTTGGACAGCGAGATGAGGCTCCAGCGGTCCGAGTCGTTGCAGACTTTCACCAGTTTCTGTACGTAGGCCTCTTTGAGGGTCAGTGCCGTGATGCGCTCTTTAGAGACCCCGGCTGGCAAGAAGTCCAACAGGCAGTCCAGCACTACATCCTTCACCAGACGGAAGGCGTGGTCGTCTTTCAGCGACACGCCGAAGATCAGGTCCAGGTCCTTGTAGCCCAGTCCGGTGTCCTGGTGGAGCACATAGCTGGCTGCAGAGCCGTTCAGCCTCACATCATTAACACACACCCCCCTCTCCTCCAGCCTCGCCCGCACCACCTGGACAGGGATGAGACAAGAGATGCAGCACGTCATTCATACAATCACACACATGGATGTCTGCATGTTTTCAAGATGAAACCGAGTGAAAGGAAACGGAACAAATGCATAAATCCAAAGAACTCTGAAATGGAACTTGTAATGACAATCAATCGTTTGTGAGGGCGAGATCAGCACTGCTGCTCACAAAAGTCAATTTCATCACCATCAGCCTCCGTCTGAGTGAAACCTAAGAGGCCCAGACAAGCAGCAGCAGTGCTGGTGTGTCTCTGCACCAGGTCCAGGTCCACCTCCCTGTGGGTCAGACCGTCTGGATGGCACCAGAAACCACACTGATGGTGTCCTGCTTTAGGCCAACCCTCCCAACCGTAGGTCACCGTGGGTCGGCAGCATTGCCCTTCCTCCATCCCAATGACCCGCAAGATGGTTAAATAAGGGCGTCTTGTCACAACGCAACCACATGTGGAGGATGTCTGAGGTCTGACACCTGTAGCTCTGTGACCTACAGCGGGGCAGGGATGAGCACTGGCGCCACCATCACAGCCCTCAAAGACGGGATACATCCAGTGCATTCACTCGTCCGACAGTTGTTAAATATCAATCCACTTGGTTAATTGCGCCATTTAAAAGAAAATGCACGGTTCTTCTTAGAACATCTGGAAGGGATCAGAGTTTTCGGCGGAAAAGCTCAGATCCAAGTGCTACGACACAACAACCGCTGGCTTTAGTTATATATGCAATGCTATTTTTCAGGACATTTTGTATCCAGGCTCACTCGATGCAAAGTTGATTAGTGGGTAGGTATTTACCAAATGATGGAACATACGCCTCACTACCTGTAGGCTTCACCTGGACTCAGCAAGCCAATATTCCACTATATAACACACACGCAGCAGAAACCTGCGTCATTTCACACGCACGCAATCCTAAATCTCCCCACTGGCACCGACCTGTCAGATTAATGTCTGGGGGTTGTTAGCTCTCTCTCCCATGGTGATCAGATAACAAGCTGGCTCTATTTATACATACTGGGTCAGGCTACAGACAAACAAACACATTTGAAGGCAAGTCAGCGCCTCAGACACGGGAGGTGCGGGAGAACAAAGTCAAACGGCGATCATTTATCCATAAAGCAGCCCCCCGATCAGGTCCAAAGTCCAATTAGGACTAATATTAATGTCACTCGTTTGTTGCGCGCTCCTCCTGACATGGCAGACCAGTGAGATCTACGCATGTGCGCTTCTCCCTTAGTCGGGCCTACACTGAACACCTTCCCTCCCTCTGCCCTCTACAAGGAGCCGTACGTGGGCCCACATATAGTCGAGTGGTTAAACGCCCCTGGAGCCGCAGGTATGTCTCTGCTGGCTAAACATCAAATCTCTCCTGCGTCTCCCCTACTCCGTCTCGCTCATTTCTTTCCCACCGTCTAGATTTGTGATTTTCATTTAAAGAGACTAGAAACACTCAAGGCGAGCGGTCTGCCCACGAGTCGTATAGTTTAGCCCGACTTACTGATAAGTCCTCCATGCTGTAATTAGGTCATAGTTCTGAGTTGTGAGGCAATTAAGGACAGAGGGTGTCGTTAGAGCTACAGTTACAGGCAACCCCTTGGACTCGGAGGGCTTCGTGTCGCTGCAGTGGAGGTTAGTGGCCCGTTCATCTGAAACTCCTACCCGGTATTCCCCCCCGACCCCGTGGCGGGACAGAGGTCCACACTCTCCGCCGTGGCTCCTGTGATGGGCAATATAAGAGGATCACAACACCAAAACCAGTGGAAAACACGTAAAAGCTCATTCTCAAAGAGCCTCATTCTAGTTTGTCATTACAGGTGAGGGGTTTGTCTCGCAGGAGGTTTACAGTTGACCGATGTTGCAGTTAGAGCAGAACTCAAGTGTGTCTGTGTGTGTGAGAGAGAACAGCAAATTGTGCGATTAATCTATGCGGCAGATGGCAAATATTAAATAAAATGATATGGGTTTTCTATTAATCCAGGGGAACATGAGGGTCTCCAACCTACATTTAAAGTCTCCATGCATCCTCAATGGAGCGTTCCATCTTTCCAGAACCACAACCCAGAACCCAACCATCTCTCTGGACGCCAACAGGGGAAGTGAAATGCGACCCAGCAACAATGCATAAGAGACTGGAAAATGTGCGGGGACGCATGTGCCAGGTTCATACATCTGATCTCAGACCAGAGGGTTGTAACGGCTCACCGCTTTAACCCAGCCTGTTGCTTGAATGCTAAAATATCAGTGTTAGGAAATATCTTACGAGCAAGGAGACAGAATTCAAGCTGAGGGGCAACAGAAAAGCCCAAAACAGTGAAGTAATCTATCGTGGAAATACAATTAAGCAAGGACAGACACAGAACCTATAAAGTCAGTCTTCCTTGATGTAGACTATATCCTGGGTGGGCTACACAGCATTTTGGCCTGCGTTGCTCGTTGGCTCTCAAAGTGGGGTCCGGAGACCACCAGGGGTCCTTGAGGGGTTTCCAGGGAGTCCCCAGCTAAAAGAACACTTTGATTTCACGCTTTAGAAGTTAACACAATGAGAATATATAGGGTTGACCGTTCATGTCATAGGTTCTCACTGTATTCACTATTACAGCACAGAGAGCTGCGGAATTCAGATGGTTCTGTGGTCCTAATGTGTTATTATATAATGTACACTATTATTAATATTACTGTAATTCATCTGGCAAGATTTAGTATTATTTTATTGTTGCACTAACTAACTTCTATTCGTGTATTACATCTCCATCCTCAGTTAATTGTAACATACCTGCTCGTCTGCTAAACATCCCGCCGTCTTTTTATGCTGCCGTGTGTTTGAAGTGTTTTACCGTAAAGTGTGAGAGGTGCATATGGGAACAAACGAATCTCACCGCCATGTGATCGATACAAAGTTACCGCACATGATAAACGCACAGCGTGTGAGCCGCTCGTACCTGAACGATCTGCCGCGGTCGCACGGCCAGTGTGGGGAAGTTTCCTCGGCCGTGGATGGGGACAGACTCTCCCAGGATGGAGTCCAAGCGCCGCACCTGGTCCCAAGACAACACGCAGAACCTCCGGCTCCGGTCCGACCCGTCGCCGCAAGACATGGCCATGTAGAAGAACTCGCTCAAGACCAAAACCAATCAAACAGACTCGCAGCTCGGCTCTACGTCTCGGCGGGTTCTTCTCTGTGCTGTGATATATATATATATAACACAATGTCCCTGTCAGCCGCCGTCTGTCCCAGTTGCGAGCAGAGTCCCGCTGTGTCGGATAATCTGAACGTGAATAGTAGATGAAGCGGCGTTTCAATGGTCGCTGAGGACGTGACTTGAGTCGGGAGTGTGCGGGTTACTGCGGGTTACTGCGGGTTACTGCGGGTTACTGCGGGTTACTGCGGGTTACTGCGGGTTACTGCGGGATCAGCCTGTTCCCCTCGGTGTCTGCAGAGAACCGCTCCACACGGCTGGTCCTGGGGGTTTAAAAGCTTCCTCATTAGCATGGACACGTCTGATTGGCTGCGGTGTCTGC
>OMOT01080429.1:0-12627 GCA_900312575.1 Acanthochaenus luetkenii
TTAGCCAAATCTCTGAGGAAACTGTGGATTGAAGAGACATGAAACATTCACACCATGGAGAGGATTCCACCGTCTGACTGTTGTTATGGGCCAGTGCCCCGCTGTGGACGCTGTGTGTTACTGCACCCTCCTCTGCCTCTGAAGTCCATGCACAAGAAGCAGACCTGTTTTGCTGTGGATTTATCAAATCATCTCAATCACGTGTTTGAACTTTTTGCCATGTGGCCATTATATTATATTAGGTCTTTAATGTTCACATCAAAAAGAGCTTAGATCAGTGAAGCTAATTAGTTGCTTTCTCCTGTTATTTTCTTATCACTGCTTACCAGTGTCTCCTATTCTATTCTATTCTATTCTATTCTCACCTAACTTTTCTAACCTATTATTTATGGTATACTATGTTAGATCATACCCATTATTATTATACCAAGTATAATCTATTCTTTTCTTTAACTAACATGCTAGGACATCCTAAGACAGAAAAGGGAAAATAACAACAATGTGTTTGTGTCCCTCTCTTCCAGTCTGGCCGCATAGACTCTCACCACCCAAAAGTGTGTGGCCACCAAGGCAATGTGCTGGATATCAAGTGGAACCCCTTCTTTGAAAACATCATAGCATCCTGCTCTGAGGACACCTCGGTAAACAGCAAACATCCTTCCCTAATGTCTGTATCATGCTAGATATGACCAAACTGAGGGGTGGTAAGTAGGTGGGCTCGTGTAGCGCAGATGCTTTTAGAAGGTAATGACACGACCTCATGACTGAGATGATGAGATAATCTGCCAGTCATATTAAGACTGGCAGATGAAAGGCATGCAGGGTTGGCCCTTTGCATTTGTGTGTACGAGTGAATGTGTATACTGTCCATACTACTTGAGCATGTGTTTGTGTGTGTGTGTGTGTGTGTGCGTGCTTTATGATCATGCCCTGTATATTTTTTATGCTCTCTGTGTGTATGTGAACACTGCAGGTTCGAGTATGGGAGATCCCAGAGGGCGGACTGAGGCGCAGCATGACGGAGGCAGTGTTGGAGCTGCATGGCCACAGCCGACGCGTGGGCCTCATCGAGTGGCACCCCACCAGCAGCGGCATCCTCTTCAGCGCTGGCTACGACTACAAGGTACCGCGCCAGTAACCCGTCTACTTCTTCTTCGGTTAGTGATTTCCTACATTTCCCAGAATGCCTTTTTCGACAACCCCCAGAGAATGGGTGTCGCTTTCAGTCAAAGGTGGGCGTATTGGCATATAAATAGCCAGCTAGACAGATAGTTTGAGAACATAGGGGTGTGTCTATGATCGCAGTCGCACCCCCTTACTCAAACCACATCGTCTTGTGGCTGCATTGCATTCTGGTCTATTGAGGCCACTGTCAGGGGAGAAATTGGATTTCTCCCCTGACGTTTACCATTCATGTTATCGCTGAAAAATCTTCTGCTATCACACTCCATTGTAGGAATTTTTAAAAACACAGTGTTTTCCTTATGTGTAGTAGAAAACATTTAGTATTCAGTACTATTCTTCTCATTTCATGTTACATATCGGTCATATGGCATGTTTTAGCAGAGACTCAGAGAGGTGATTCAAGCACCACACCCAAACAATCCTCCCTAACTCTGTCAGATCCTGATCTGGAACCTGGAGATTGGCGAGCCGGTGAAAATGATCGACTGCCACACTGACGTCATCCTCAACATGTCCTTCAACACGGACGGCAGCCTGATGGCCACCAGCTGTAAAGACAAGAAGCTGCGCGTCATTGAGCCCCGCTCCGGCAGAGTCCTTCAGGTGAGAGGGAGGGTGCCAGGGTGGGGCGCTGTGGGAAGAGGGTGGGGAGTGTGTGCACCATACACCATAACCTCATTCTATATACTGTATGTTAAAGCTATCCTTTACTGTATGACGTTGCTGTGTCTGAAGATACTGTTGATTCTTTAGGCCTGTATATCAGATGTGAATAATAATCATAATTTTTACAATTCCACTTCTACAACACCTCTCAATTGCTAGAGATAGCCTCAAACTATATGAATGCCTTGATTCAAAATGATAGTTTCCAATAAATATTTTGTGATCAATTTTTTATTATTATATTATAACATGAAAATAGGAATCAGAGCACTTTTCATGTACTTATTCCATCGAAAAAAATTGAATCATTTGAATGCGTGAATTCTAAATTATATTGTCCAATTCATGAAGTGTCCCGTTAATTAATTCAAGTCGTCATAAAAATGTTTCGTTTTAAGTGGTCCACTTGATTGGACAAGAACACTTGCCTGGGAAATAGGTTTGAATCCAGCTCATGCTAGGCTGTCACATTATTTCTCTTTGCTGTCTGTCATAAGAAAATGATGTAAATAAATAATACTGCACAGAGGGAGAATGAACCTTGCCTGGCAGGCATATGCACTATTAAAGCATCGCTCTATCTTTGCCTCCTGCTCCACCAGCATGCCAGCTGTAAGAACCACCGTGTAAACCGAGTGGTGTTCCTGGGCAACATGAAGCGGCTGCTGACCACAGGCGTGTCTCGCTGGAACACCCGGCAGATCGCTCTCTGGGATCAGGTCAGACAACACCTCCATATGGCTGATGCCTAGAATGTGGGAGGGGTGTGTGTGTGTGTGTGTGTGTGTGTGTGTGTGTGTGTGTGTGTGTGTGTGTGTGTGTGTGTGTGTGTGTGTGTGTGTGTGTGTGTGTGTGTGTGTGTGTGTGTAATAGTACAGTATGTGTGTGTGTTGCTTTTCCCAGGAGGATTTGTCCATGCCAATTGTTGAGGAGGAGATAGACGGCCTCTCAGGACTGCTGTTCCCATTCTACGATGCAGACACACACATGTTGTACCTGGCAGGCAAGGTCAGCACCGCCCATCATCACATCATGCAAAACACACCAAATTATGTATTTTTTGACAAGGCCAAGTACTACAACATGTAAGAAAAATGAAGTAGGCTACATGTTAATTCTTATATTTTTTGCATATTTTGCTACTATGTGGTCCATAGAATGAGTCCATGAAATGAACAAACATATTTATCAACAGACTGTAAAGAGTTCATTGAAATGATACAGCATCACCCTGGCAGTATGTGTATGTGAGGCTGTTTTATGAAAAAATAACATTTTTCAACTGTCTGTGGACACATAGCCACTGTATTTCACATACTTCCTCCACTTTTGATGTTTTAATTTTATGAAGTATAAGATTTTAAGATTCCATACTCTGCATCATCTCGCAACAAAATTACTTATAATGTGCAAATTCATACATTTCCCAGATGTTACTTCATTTGCATATTTACATGACAAATTACCGAAAGTCATAATGCAACAAAAGAACTTAGTTTTTTGTGTATTTTTAACTGGTTAAGTGTAATATATGAGAAAAGATTTTTCCCATTTTTAACTATGTTGCCTTCCCTTAATTTGAAGATAAGTTAATATATTTGAAATATGTGGGTAATATTTAGAAGAAGAAAAACGATGGGCTAATATTAAATCGAAGACAACTTATCCTAGTTTACAGCTTTGTCCTGGGAAAGGGGGCTTCATGGCAGATAAGATGGAGCTGTGTTTCAAGCATTAAGAAACCTCATGTAAAAGCCACATTCTGGTGCCTTGGCAGGGGGACGGCAACATCCGTTACTTTGAGATTACCACAGAGAAGCCCTACATCCAGTACCTAATGGAGTTCAGGTCCCCTGCGCCACAGAAAGGACTTGGTAAGTTGTTTGTTGATCAGCACCAAGGGACAGTAGAGAACTGTACAGAGACCCTAACCGCCTCATTAGCAGTCTTTGGAGATGTGTATGTCGAGGGGAATGACTCACGTGGGTTAACGGACGTGTCTTTGCATGGGTGAAGGGGATACGAGAATAAAATCGATTTGAAGAAACAAAAAAGTACCTGATGTTATGGATATGAACTAGATTACAAGATGCTGTCACATTGTAGCAGGTTCATATTTTTCTCTTCTTCATGTGCCTCAAAGTATGCCATGTTGTCAAAAGGGCCGTATCTTTACATCCTTTTGTCGTCGTTCCTCAGGTGTGATGCCAAAGCATGGGCTGGACGTGGCGGCCTGCGAGGTTTACCGCTTCTACAAGCTAGTCACCCTCAAGGGCTTGATTGAGCCCATCTCCATGATTGTGCCAAGGAGGGTCAGTGGGAGAGAAATATTGAATTGAATTGTAATGAAGTGAAGTGAATTGATTCTATTCTTCTTCTTTCGTGTGAGTCCTAAGGGTGAACATCATTTTTATTTGACATTCACAGTAGGAGATGGTACGCTTACTCAAGTTGCTGTTTTTAGTTCACTTCAATTAAGTTTAGCAGGGTCACCATGAGCAGGTAAACAGCATGACCTGCATGTCTTTGGATTCTATTCTGTTCCCTCGTTATTTATCCCTTCTGCAATACACCACGTCATTTACAAACACTATGAGTTAAAGGGGCATTAAGTAAATTAATTTCTCACTTTTATCGACCTCTATCAGCGACACATTGTTTCCAAAACAAAGAGTACGGGCCAGAAAGTGAGTTTTTGAAAGCCAGAAATCCCCACACAGATACATTATGGTCATTCTGTGCTATGGGACAGTGAAATCTTACTTAATGCACCTTTTAATGTGATCTTCTGCTCTAGACATATAGGTGTGATGGAACTAACAGATGCAAGCCTTTTCTTATAATCAAATATGGATATGCACTGAAAGAGTATGTACTGAAAAGCATCTTAAAGTGTGTGTTTCCTGGTTTACAGTCAGACACATACCAGGAGGACATCTACCCCATGACAGCAGGAACAGAACCTGCCCTGTCAGCCAGCGAATGGCTGAGTGGCATTGACAGAGGTAAACCAAAAAGATACCCGCTCACTGGATCGACGCTCCCTTGGTGGTTCATTCAGCAACGTTTCAGCCGCCACCGCTCTTTGTTCGGCATTAACCCACGTGAAGGACAAGGAGAGCATATGCTGTATACACAACATACGGAGTGTGTGAATCATTCCCAACACAACGTGCATCCTCAGTTGGATCCTTGTTAACAATGACACAAATGTTTACGAAGAGCAATGTCATTCTATATTATTCTAGTATTACATGGTATGATAAACAGCATGTATATGGCAAGAACATCAAGTGAAGTATGCATATGACAGACCCCAGAAATGTTAATTCCTTGACTACCACTGTATCAAAGTAGATATAAATATAACAAAACACATAGATTCCACACAGGTTTTAGTGATCAACTGGGCGGCTTCTCCATTTTGGCAAAAGTATCCAAGTGTGCCAAATAGGTTTTTTACCTCTTGGAAGGGAATCTGGCTGCAAAGTACAACTCATGTCCACTATACAATTTCTTCAACATTGTAAATGTAAAAAATAAAACACAAAACAATACAAAAGTCGAGAAATGCTTTGAGTGAAAATAAAATAATGGAGTCAAAGGCCCTTGTGTTTACGCAGGACTACAACTTCCTCAAGCTTTCGCCCCAAAAAAACACAACCGCTTGATAGCAATTGAATCAGTAGGGTGTCAGGTTTCATTTCATACCCGACAACGCAGCATGGAGTGAGCGGATTCTCTTTCCAGCTGCGTTGTGTCCTACTAATGTCCCTTGCATTTTGAGGGCTTTTATTTTGGAACCGAAATATTTTGATTATTGCCTATCAGACATTGTTTGGACAAAATACACTTGGGAGTGTTGTTTTGGTAGTTTTAAGTCCCCGTCTTTTAGAAACATTAAAATAATAATCATAATCATAATCATATTTTGTTGGCAATAATTGTGAGTATCCATCTTCCGGACCCGGGAACGAGACCGTTGGTCACAAAAGCCACACAAAAAAATCGAATAAAATAATATTCCTTTAAGAAATCTGGACAGAGATTTTTCCTCCATCTTCCTGTGAAGGATTTATGAAAGGTAGCTCACTCAACCTGCACTTGGTGGTGAGACATTTTGACTGACATTGTTTCGTTAGCAAGCTCAATGTCGATAGAGTCCAAGAGCCCCTGTACCATTTCTGTGCCAGTGCTGAGTAAAGCTGGTCCAAACTAAATGAAAAGAGACATAAAAGCAGTGAAAGTATCTGTATAAAACAGTATATTCAAAAGTACAAGTATAAATGTATTTAGTTGGAGCAGTAACAGATTCCTTCATACCTGGAAGACGTAACTCTCTTTGTCTTTGTGCTTTCTGTGGGTTTTCGCGTTCCCATGTTGGGTTTGCTCCTCTTGTGCAAACAGACCCAGTATTGATGTCCCTGAAGGACGGCTACCACCGGCCCAACCAGTTAGTGTTCAAAGCCCCAGCTAAGGAGAAGAGGAGCGTGGTCGTTAACGGCATCGACCTTCTGGAGAACGTACCACCCAGGACAGAGAATGAGGTGAGAGGGTGTAAGGATGAGGAGGATTGGCATGGATGACAGAAGGATAGACAGATGTGCACGTAAGACTCTGGGCGTGTAAATCAGTAGGTGGGTCAATGACTGGGTGGAGACATGGATAGATTGAGTCATTAATAGATTGATGTGCAGTGGTGGCTCAGTGGTTTGCAACGTCGCCTCACGGCAAGAAGGTCGTGGGTTCGAATCTCCGCCCCGGTCCTTTCTGTGTGGAGTTTGCGTGTTCTCCCCGTGTTTGCGTGGGTTTCCTCCCGCAGTCCAACGGCATGCACTTGTGTGTAGTTAGTAGACGAGATAGTATGTATATGATGTAATTAGTATGTGATGATGTACTATGTGCAGTATACGATGATATGTAAGTTGGAAAAATGTTGGATAAATTAATATACAAGTATTGTGTATGTGAGATGTTGTCTTGACAACAGCTTGACACCACTTCCCGTTCTGATTGCAGTTTATTATTTCCCTCATCGTAGGTTCTGCAAAGTTCCCCCACTGACCTGATGTTTTCATGCTTGTGTGCATGCGTGTGTGTGTTTGTGGCATGCATGTACGTGTACGTGTTTTTGTTTGACTTCGCATAGCTCCTGCGAATGTTCTTCCGGCAGCAGGACGAGCTGCGGCGGCTGAAGGAAGAGCTGACCACCAAGGACGTGCGAATACGCCAGCTAGAGCTGGAGCTCAACAACCTGAAGAACGTTAGCCCCAACAATGTCTGACCTCTCACCTTCTGGACTGGCCAAACAGCTTCCTTTGCCCCTAATTCCAACCTCCAACAAGCTTCTGAGACCCTTTTTTCTGATATATCACATTATATAACAACGTCATCTCTGCTGCCCTGGATGGCGCACACTTAGTAGTACCTGTTGGATAATGTTACAACTGGTATAATTACTGGAATATTTCAATAATGACAATGATGTTAAGGATCAATGATGCAAGCCGATGTTCACGGATTGCCACCTTAACATCGAATTGATGCTAAGAAAAGCTCGTGATCCAACCGCTATTGGATTATTTATGTTTTTACAAATTAATACTCATTGATGTATCATACTGTTGCTACATTTCATGATGAATTGTTATATATTTTGAGGTCCGTCCTGAGGCAGGCAGACCTCCTGAGCGTTTGTCTCAATCTCGACCACCATGCCAACCCCACCATCCATGTGGCAAAGCCTCGATCATCACCCACAAAGGCCCCTACACCCAAAAAGGCTGACATTTGAAGTAGTTTGCGCCTGACAGATGAGGAGAGCTCCAGAATTTTGCAGACATGGGTCATGTTTGTCACAGAGCTGCTTATCTTGTAACTTATTTTCTCTCTTACAAATGTCGTTGGCTATAAAACACTTCACAAGACTGACATATAGCTCTTTTTCCAGCAGATTGGGTAGTCCACTCACCCTTAGTGTTTTTATTCCTTATTTAAATGGTGGGAAAGAGGCATGGGAGACACATGTGGATCCAGAGGGCACGCAAATGTAGTCTTAAGGGTGGCTTTCCAGACCATTGTTGGTCTTTAGGGTTTGACTTTGGGAAGGGGGGTATGTATATTTGCTTTTATTTATTTGTCTCATTTTACCTTTTTTGCTAATAACACGTGTATAGTTCTCATTATTTGTATGATGTGGCTACGCAAATAATGATTGCTATCGTATCGCGACCTGGCTGTTGACTTTACAAATTCATGATTCACAGCCTTCCTTTATCCAATCAGGGTACTCCACTGATACCAAGCCGGACATGAGCAATATGAGCGGAGAGTGCAGAGGAAAGCTACTCCGATGTACGTGTTTGGGTTTTAGAGTTCTCAGAGCAGAGAATGGAAACTTTTCTGTTCCTGTCGTCGTCTCATGATGAAGCCGGTCTTGTTTCCCACAGCTGCCAGGCCGGAAATGCCTCCTGCAGCTTGTGGAGTTTCACCTGACCCCTCAGCCTGCATGTCACCCAGTGGCGAGCGATCATAATACGCCCAAGGCATTTGAAAAGAACAAGAGAATTTATATATGACATTTTTTTCAGATTTCAATGTATTATTTTATGCTAATTAACATAAGCATTATTTACATTAAAACGTGTCATTTAAATGTTCATTTCTTACTGTCCAATTATTTATTTTCAAACTGCAATACTGCGATGCTGCGGGAACGCAATAAAAAAATGCTCGCCGTGAGCCTTGTGGTGCTCCGTAGAAAAGCTGCTAGGTGGTCACTCTTTGTCATTTCCAGTCATATTCCGATAGTAATGCATTTATCCTCTGACCGTGAGAATGGTGGTCAGAAAAGCTGTCTGTGAACCAGCTTATCTTGGAAACACGCATGCGCAACACTGCCACCAGCGAGCTGATTGGCCCTTCCCTGGCCCGGTTAGCACAGCGGACACACACTAACTTACTTCCATCATTGCAAAGGGCTTGGAGCATTGTGTGAGTGAAATGAAGACAACAGCAGAGCAACTACAAAGACAGCGAGAAGAGTTTGACTGTGTTTTTATACAGGTAGACGAACCCCAGACAGCTAAATGAAACCGGGCCATATGTATCACAGCATCTGGCGCGCATCGGCAAAACAGATCCGGCTTACGGATTTAGCTGCTATGGTTCGTCCTGGTTTGCCGAGGCCTGACTGTTTAATATGTACTGCTGGCTGTGTGGGGTGTGTGTGTGTGTGTGTCATGCCCAGCTCCAGAGGTCACCACTCGCCACTGAAGTCACCTCTGGAAAACCCACAACCACCGGTGACCTTTGACCTCCCAGAACAAACCAGAGTAGCTGCTGACCTAGTGCCGAGGTGTGAAGTGACAATGGAGGGATGAACCGTCTCGTGTTGTAAATAGGAATGTGTAGGAATATGATGGTGTTGTGGTCCTGGTGTTCGCTCAGATTGGTGTGAGGAACGTTAACGCGTCTGCTTGCTTGTCTTTGTTGTAGATTTCTACAGTCTTGTTTTTGTATGCCCTTTTTAATAAACACTCAAAACCAAATGAATATGAATTCTTCTTCTAGGTTCTACCAAGTTAACATGGGAATAACGTCTTAACATCTGGAGTGTGCATCTTTTACTTTTGTCTCACCTTGATTGTGAGTTATGGAAAGTTATGACAAAAGGTTTCTCCATCAACAAATACCGGACAACCATTAAAGAATCTATATGGACCAGAGGCGAGCGGTGACCTCTGGAGCTGGGCATGCTGTCCTACTGACAGATTCACACACACAGTGCAGGAATCCTAAATTGATTGATTGATTTTTTAATTCAGCACACACAGTAAAAAAAACACAGAAATACAGAAATCAGCATATACAATACAAAAGGAAGTGCAGAGTAGAGACAGGAGACCCGCAGGGGCCTATGCGAGGCCTCTACTCGGAAGGAACTAAAAATGCAGCCTTGACTTAGAACTAAAATCAAATGAAATAAAAACAACTAATGCTCAGAACTTCAGCGGGTCGAGTCCTCCGGTAGCATCTGGCTGGACTGACCCGAGTCCGTCCTGACGCGGGTCAGAGGTAGGGCTGCTAATCCTCCGGATCGGTGTCAGTAGTCGAGCGAAGCCATGAGCAGCTGCAGCTCTTTGAAGGTGCTGCCGTGTCGACCCACTTGGTCGGCCTTGTTTTTCACCACGTTGCTCAGGTTTTTCAGCTGCTTGTAGCAGGTCTTGCACTTCTGGTGTCTGGAACAACACAAACAGATGATTGGTTCATTTTCTAATTAAATCATAATTTCACACGGCTAAAAACTGAAATGATTCTATCCAGCATATTTGAATGTATCAACAAACGCAGTCGTAAAATGATACAAATAAAAATGGTAGAAAACACTGTGAGAGTCCTGAGATCGTCTCAGAGCTGCAGATACTCACCGCGCTTCTCGTGTGATATCCATGCCAACAGAAGGGGGCGCTGCGAGTGTGTCTGAGATGAGCTGCCAGAAGCACTTCAGGATCAGCTTCAGAGACACACAGCCTGTCTGCACATAGCTAAGAACACACAAACAAAACACAGACAGTGATTGGCTGGTGGGTTGACCTCGGGCAACCAGAGAGGACGTTAGCTGGCTTTTTAAATAAATAAAACAGTCTCTGATGGTTGTATTAATCCCTCATAATCACATTTATACATCTATATTTTGGTCATTGTGCACAGACAGTACAGCTCAACAAATACACGGCTGTCTTGGTAGTTCAGCCTCCATGTGAGCTTCAGCTGAGTCGCATCAGAACGGTTACCGAGGCATTTTTGGAACAAAGTAGCTAAAAAAAACAGCCAATTCCATTTTTGACAAAGCTTCAGCAGAAGAAGCTGCCACACAGACACGTTCCTTCACTTCCACTAGGTGTCACTGCAGTAGACTTCCTGACAGATCCTCATGAAGAGAACATCTGTTTCCATTGGTCTGTTCTGTTCCAGCATGACACTGAATTTACTTGATTTGGGTTTGGTGGTGAAAAAGGACGCACCTGCACAACAGATGAGGTCATAACTCTGCGCCAGACTTCACTCACCTCTCGTATTTGCTCTGCAGTAGCTCTTCTATCTGAGGCAGGACCGATGTACACATGTCTAGTTTCCATAGTGACCTGAGAGACAAGATGGCAATGTCAAATGACACAAATTCAGAGGATAAAAAAACACCACTTTGATTAGTGTGTGTGTGTGTGTGTGCTGCCCACTCACGGTTTAAGGTTGAGAATGCTGAGAATGTCCACAACAATCGACAGGTCATTCATGGACACAGCAGTGTCCAGAGAGTTCTGGAGAGAGGAGGGAAAGAGGAAGGAGAGGGAGGAAAGAGGAGGGAAAGAGGAAGGAGAGAGGAAGTCGTCACTGAGCAGGAAAGAAACATTTAAAGGATTCTACCTGCTTGTGTCTTCACACAGTCAGCAACCTGAGTGTTTTCACGTCAGCTCTGCTTCCTGTCAGGTGATTGACTCCAGGAAATAATCCCTCAGAAACATGTCGCCTTACAGACTGTCACATCCATGTCTTTTGATTTAGGGCGTCTTTGTTAGTTAAAAGTTCAAGCTAGGTTTGACACCGTGAAGTTTTAAAAACGACAAAAAAACACTGGACCTCATTCCTGAAGGATTTAAGCAGTCGTAGATAGTCCAGACTGGAGAGCGTCCGTGTTCTTAAGGGCTGAATTTGTGAGAAATCATTGGTGATTGCGTTCACATCAATTCCACTGACATCCTCGGATTTCAATCATTACAATAATAATAAATACGAGAATATTTGTATCCAGTGGCGTGGCGTCCACTAGGGGCGCTAAGGCGCCGCCCCACCTGCCGGCCCAAGTGGAAAAAAACTATTCCAATAGATCAATAATTTTTACAATTGTGGTCTGTATGTGTATGAAATTAAATTGTTATATTCACATAAATGATATATTCTAATAGAAAAGTGGGATGACTGATGAAGAAACACTGCTTGCAGCCTTTGTCTGAGTGCCGAAGGGCGTACTTTTTTACGCCTGACGGGAGCAGCGAGAGTTGAATGGAGCCGAACCGGCCCACACCGGATTGGTTGATGACAGCTCGCGCTGAATAAAGCGGCTATCCAGGGCGTATTGACATATACCTGATTGGGTAGATTGTCGCCATTGCGGCTGCATGCATAGAAGATGTTAGTGAACAGGAAGTCGGGAGAGTAAAGTCAGCTAGCTTTAGTGGCTAACGTGCCGGAGGAACAACCTGCTCCTAACTTATGATTCTGTGTTTGAAAACCATTTGAACAGAGAAGTTTGTCTGACAAGCTTATTGTGAAGCAGTTGGGTCCAGATCAGCCTGAACCTCAACACTCGACAGCCCTCTGGTGATCGTGGAAAATCAGACATCAGGATTTTAGCTTCAACTGCTATGGAGGAAGCTATGGCTCTGGCTATCAACTGGTGCCAGGCTCTGTGGTTGTGGCAAGCGGCCTATTGTTTTGTGTGAAAATGTTCCAGAATGAGGTCCAATGAGTAAATGTACAAAAATGATTGGGGCAAATGTAAACCAGACGCAGACAGAGGTCAACACCTCCTGCTGCCTGCAGTGTCAGAGTGCGTCTTGCCTTGACGTCTCCGCTGCTCCACACGACTCGCACCGTCTCCAGTTTTTTGTGTCGGCTGCTCAGCACCTCACACATGGTGTAGTGACACTTCTCGATCTGGGACAGAGCCTCCTCGTTGCCCAGGGAACTGGCCCGGCTGTTGGGCGCCGACTGGAG
>OMOT01080436.1:0-11542 GCA_900312575.1 Acanthochaenus luetkenii
CGTAGCTCCGGTACACAAAATATCATAGAGGTAGCATTGTACTCCCGGAAGACCATGTAGTATCTGGTCCATGGCACGTTGGAAATGTGCAGGAGCTGATGAGATCCTAAAAGGGAGCCGGCAATTTGGAGATGTTATATACATTTTGGTCGTGAGGACCCTTTATTTTAGTTATGTTAAATAAGTTCTTAGTAAACTGTAACTGTTGGGGGAGGGGGGGGCTCTGTTCTAAGGGGGGAGGAGATGTTATATATTTTGGTCGTTGTTGCTTACCGTAGGGGAGGATTGAAATGCATGACGTAACCCGGATGTGAATGTTGAATTACCAGGCCGGTCAGAATAAAGACACGCTATACTGAAGTTACAAGACTCTACTACTCATTGGAATGATAGCAGTACAAGATCCTATAGATATAACAATTATACTTTTAATTTACTGTTTGTGTGCGAATAAATAAAACGTAAAACGTTAACTTTTAAGATAAAACATAGAATGCAGTCAATAATACTATCTCTTTGGTTGGGTTTAATCTGCGCAATACCTATAAAAAAAGAAGGAGGAAATGTGGTTTGCTTAAAATGTCTGGCAACTCATCATTTATTTTGATAGAACTCTGTAACTCTGTTCTGTAATTCGTTCTTTTAGGGGACAGGATGTTTCACCAATGTCTATCTTACCACATGGACACTATGATGTACTGTATATGAATTTTTTTGTTTGGTATGTTATGAAACTCTTTATATTTGTACTTTGTTGATTTCACAGAATGATTGAATGACTTCAATCTTAATGTAGACAATTGGTGCAGTTTCCACATTTACCTGTAAGGTCAAATTAATCACTAACCACTCTACCTCTGAATCTTCTAGCTCTCTAATAGGAAACCATTGGTGGATCTTTAAAAGTGTCTCTAAGAAGGGGGTCAGTCTGGAGAACATACTAGTGTTTTAGTACCACATTCTTAATATTGCTGGTTTTGGGAGTGTAAGTGGTACAGTAAATGAGGCCTGGGCTAGCCACCATGCAGTGCCTTCCCTCAGCCTGAGGGAGCCCATATCCCTTTTGGTTTCAATTATAAATAATAATGGACTGATGAGTAGTCCTAAATATTCTTATGATATATTTATGTATATCTAAACTTTTATTTAGGCTGCAAGAGCTAACTATTATATTTAAAAAAAAGACTGAAATAGCAATTCCTTAAGTAAAATAAATAATCACATATGAATGGTAGGCTATGCAGCTCTTTGTGAGAGCACTGTTGTTGCTGCATTCTGGAGAAAGTTGTTTTAAGTATTCAATTACATGTGTTCATCATATATAGCCTAAATAATTCAATATTTGATGAGAACATTTATAAACTAGGCATAATTACCCATATCAATGATGTATTTCCAATTCTGCTTGTGTATTTCAAGGCTTTGTTCTTGATTTGACATTTGTGGATGCTCTGCTAAAACGCAAATAAAACGGAACCAGTGTGGACACAAACGCTGGACTCTCACGTGTTGCTGACGTGCTGCTGATGTTCTGCTGGCGCAACACGTCCAGTGTAGAATGCGGGTTATTTTCTGGTTATTTTGGCCAGCGTGTCACATCTAATGTTAAGCAGATCAGAGTGGGCTTTCTGCCTGAGAATCCTAAGGTCCTAACAGGGTTAACAAACTAATGACAATGCCATCTATATTACTAGTATCACTAGTATCCTCCAGTGTCTCAAACTAAGATGGAAATAAAACAGGATTCAATTAAACAACTGTGTCATGTTGGCCTTCTGTGAAATGCACCTGTACAACCACACATCAACATCTCCACTCTGTTTTATCGAGATGATTATCACAGAATAATGAGTTAATTATCTCATAATTACGAGATATTTTCTCCGAATTATGAGATAATTATCTTACAAATTCATAAAATCAGGGCTTTTTTTTCTTCAATGAATGCAATACACTTCCGTAATTACATATTGTTAAGACAGCTAAATTGTATGTTTAGAAACATACAACATAAAGAAAAGAGTGGGAAACGGCACATCCCTCAGCACTGCATAAGTCAAGTAATCTTTATTTGTATAGCACATTTTAATACAACAGGGGTTGAGCCAAAGTGCTTACCAATCATTACATTAAAATACATTGCAGTAACAAAAACAATGTGTCGACAAAGCAGTATAAAGCCACTAAAGTACAGTACAAATATACAATAAAATAATATACAAGATCAAATAAGATAGAACATAAAAGCATAAAGACATAAATAGATAAGGAGTGTGAGAGTAAAAGTACAAAAATAGAATCAAACAAAAAGTAGGGCAACCTCAAACTGCGAGAGAAAAAAGGTGGGTCTTTAGATGTGATTTAAAAATGTCAATAGTGGTACAGGACTTAATGTGGGATGGGAGACTGTTCCAAAGTCTGGGGGCAGCAACAGAAAAAGCCCTTTCTCCTTTGGCTATGAGACGTGAGTGGGTGACAGAGAGGGGTTGTTGTGACGATGATCTAAGTGACCGTGACACCCAGGTATTCCTTGTGTTTTCCCATTCCCTTGTGTTTCCTGTCCTACCCAGTTAGTCTCTCTGTGTCTGTAGTGTGGGCGTGGCGATGCTCTCAGTCCCCGGCTCCCTGATTGCTTCCAGCCTACTCACCTGTTCCAAACTGCACACCTGCTACCATCAAGTTCATCACCTCCTGTGTATATATACCCCGGCTCTTCACCCACTCATCGCCAGATCGTTGTCTGAGTTTTTGTGGCCTCCTATTATGCTTCCGCATTGTTGTTTCCTGAGTGTGTCTCTAAACTCTTCTTCCCTGTGCCATAGGATCACTACCTGCCTGCCTGCCTGCCTGTTTTCCTATACCTCTCCCTGCCAACCACTCTGCTATCCGGTCAGCCACGCTCACGCCCCTCAGTCTCAGCAGCTACCGGCTATTCCCTACCCCTCTGCCTTCACCTGCCAGACTATTCCCTATCCACCTGCAATCTCTGGAAGACCCCATCAATAAATACCCTTACCTCTACACTGACAAGTTTGAGTTCTGCATTTGGGGCTCCTCAGTTGATTGTAACACTGGGAGCAGAATAATGAGTCAACAGGTCAATAATGCACTGCGGTGCTATTCCATGGAGGGCTTTAAAAACAAATGATAACATTTTAAAATCAATTCTGTATTTCACAGGTAGCCAGTGCAAGTGAGCCAAAACTGGGGCAATGTGTAGCCTTTTCTTGGTTCCAGTTAAAAGTCTAGCAGCTGCATTCTGAACCATTTGCAGTCAAGACAGAGTGAAATGGGTCAGACCCAGGTACAGGGAAAAACAGTAATCCAGCCGAGAGGTAAAAGCACGGACAACTGTTTTGAGGTCCTTAAAAGATGAAAACGTCTTTAACTTGGCTACGGTTCTAAGCTGATTAAAAAATACCTTTCACAACACTACTGACTTGTTTATTAAAATTCAAAGCAGTGTCCAGAAAGACACCAATATTTTTAACTGCACTATGCACATTTGTAGACGGGGGACCAAGAGCATTGCTTAGGCTAGTGACAAAGCTAGGAGGGCCAAATATAATTAATTCAGTTTTGTTTTCATTCAGTTGAAGGAAGATCCTCAACATCCAACATTTAATGTAATCTAGACAGTTAAAAAGGTTATTCAATGAGCAAACATTGTCGGGTATAATTGTCAGATACATCTGCATAATGTAAAGATATTATATTTCTCCAGAATATAGCCCAGGGGAAGCATGTAAAGTGAAAATAGAAGAGGCCCCAAAATAGAACATTGGGGAATGCCACATTTAATAGAGGCAGGGGATGAAGAATAGTTTCCTATTTTAACAGAAATTCAGGTAGGAGGTAAACCATTTTAACACTGACGTCTTAAAAGAATGCCATGGTCGATAGTATCGAAAGGTGCACTGAGATCGAGCAGGACTAAGATGGCACAAGAACCAGAATTGACAGAGAGAAGGATATAATTACATACCTTCAACAGAAACGGATTCCGTACTCTGCAGAGATCTAAAACCAGACTGAAATTTGTTGAAGATGTTGAAAGTGTTCAGGTAAGAAGTGACCTGGGAGAAGACAACTTTTTCCAAGATCTTAGAAATAAATGGTACCTTTGAGATGGTCTGTAATTTTATGGTCACTGGGGTTTAGGCTAGGTTTCTTTAATAGCGGTTGCACAGTAGTATGTTTAAAACAAGAAGACAACGCCATTTGTTAAGCTGCTATTAATAATAGGCAAATTAAGGGGGCAGATTGTGACAAAGACTTCCTTAAAAAGGCGTGAAGGTATAATGTCTACGGGACAGTAGGTGGGATTCATAAGTGAGACCACCTCGGAGAGCTGGGAGGACGACAGGTTGAAACTGCTGGAGGCAGCTGATTGGACAATGTGTCTCTGACGGATCAGTGCCTGAAGATGAGATGTGAGCTCTTATGCTATCAATTTTGTCTATGAAGAAACTCTGAAACTTTACACAGGTTACGGTAGTGGGCTCAAGGGTAGCTACAGCAGCAGTAGAAGGATTTCATATAAAATTAATTGCGTTGAACAGTATTTTCTGTCTGTGGGCATTTATATTAATCAGTTGAGCTTAATATTGTACCTTGGCTGACTTAACAGGGCTTGGATAAAGCTTTAAACAGTCTGATGTCATAGGAGAGCTGGAGTTAAAAAAAATTCCATTTGCGCTCAGCCCTTCTACAAGCTTGTCTGGGAGCACGAGTGGAATCATTCAGCCAGGGTGTACCAACAGTGTTCGCCTTGGGCCTTTTTAGTTTGAAAGGAGCTACACAATCCAGAGTGTCAGAGCAGGATGAGTTGAAGAATGCAACTAACTCTTCAATGTCGGTGCAGGAGGAAGGGTATCAAAGATACAAGGTAAGTGAGTTAGCATAAATGTGTAGGAGAAAAGTGTGTCTGTGGCTGAGTTCATAAATTGGACGAGGGAGTAAGGCTAGGAGGAGGTGGGAAGGGGACAAAACAAACTGGATTTGAACGCAATCATATAATGGTCGGAGACTCCAATGTCAACAATTTAAAGGTTGGAAACAGAGAAACCAGAGGATAACAGGATCTAATGTGTGACCCTTTTCATGTGTTGGACCCGACACTGATTGAGTGAGATTAAAATAATCCACAAGGCATAAAAACTCATTAACCATAGGTTTTGATGGGCAGCAGATATTACTGTTAAAATCCCCAGCAATCAACAGTTTATCAGAGTGAGTGGCCATAAATGCTAAAAGATCAGAGTTCTCTTGAATGAAGTTGCTATTAGTTTTAGGTGGTCTGTAAACCAATGCACATAAGACAGGGGTAGTGACATCGATTTTGGAAAGTTGTACCTCGAAAGTAGAGTAGTCATCGGCTGGCATAATTCTGCATTTTTTTAAAACTGTTGCTCGACGACCAGTAGTCCTTGGGGAACTGTTATAATTTAAGATGAAGGTATTGTTTGATAGGGACCAAGCGTTTATTATGGCAGGTGCTGGAACACTTTTGTAAGCACTTAGTTTAGTACATATATTTGTAAACTTTGAAGTTACATTGTGTTGTTACTCTGTTAATTATTTTAAGTTAATTATGTATATGGGAGATTTTCATCAAGTACCAGTAATATTGTGCACTTACAATACTTTACTATAGATTAATACACAGGCTAATGCACTTGAATAAGGCTACTGTAAAGTGTTTTTTCCCTTGATAATCGAATAAATTATTCCATTAATGTTAGTAATTGGTGATTATTTCATTATATTTTTTCTTTGATGTATCCTATTACTATTTGCTGCTTCAATTACCTATTTTCCCCACAGGGATCAAGTTTCATCTTATAAGGGGTGTAACAAAATGTCATCGATTTACTTGCATTATGGCAATTTATTACATTGAAAGGTTTTATTACATTTTTTGAGTCATGTAGAGGAATGTTTTATTAAATTTGTATCAGTTGCTACAAGCATGCAGGCCAGATCAAAAGACAGACCATCAGTCATGCAGCCAGTCAGACAATACAGATTAACTGAGAGACATTACCTGACAGATCCCTGTTAACCCCCAGGGCCATGCCATCACGGAGCCAGAGCACCATACCGTGGTAGCCGGGGATGGAGCAGGGCAGGGTGACTGGCTGGCCCACCACCACGACCAAGTCTGTGGGCTGTTGGGTGAACACAGCACCGCTCCCTGGAAGACCGAAAATAATTGAATGATTATCTCAACTCGTACAATATACAACATAATGACAAAAACTCAAAATAAGCACACAAAAGGTAAGCTCTTGTAAAAATCTGACAAATAGAAAGTTGTGGCAGGTAAAAATTACTAAAAGGGTGGACAATTAGATGGCGGTCAGTTCACGTAAGGCATGTAAAATAGCCCACAGCACTGAAGGAAGAGCAATGAAGCTGCATAGCAAATAATACATAATAAATTAAACACCGCCAAATGACAGCCAACAGTATATTCATTAGGGCTACCATTGTTACAAAAAGTATTTAATATCCTGACACCAGAGCATTGTAGGTCCTGGAATTACCTGCAAGTCTGTCTTAAATTTGACTCTTTCATTTCCTTGTCTAGTTTTAAACAAAATATCTCAGAGGTCCTTGCCACTAGTTGCTCCAGTCAAAATGTGTATGTGTTGTGATGTTTCTTGATAGGTGCTTTTGTGCATAGTATTTGTAATTCTATATTAGTTGTTTGCATGTTATGTATTTGTTTTTTGTCTGACCCGATGTGTAACTATTGCTGCCTTCTTGGCCAGGTCAGTATTGTTAAAGAGATTTTTATCCTAGTGCTTTTATCTGGTTAAATAAAGGTTAAATAACAAATAAAACCCTATTGTTTATGTAGTTGTTATTATTCTGCCATGGGAGTCTGGCAGCCCCTATAACCAATTGCTCACTTTTTACCAAAATTGGCACAATGGTAGAGCATGGCAGGAAACACTCATATGCCACAAATGGTGGTGTTTGGCCATATGGGGGCGCTACAGCACATTTGAACAGGAATGTATATTGTTAAGCAGCAGCATAAAGACCTGGATGGGATGCTTGGATGTCAAAATGTAAAGGACATGGGGACCATGCTTTTGGCCAAAGCAACCAGGTTAACAAGGTTATACTGGGGATATAAGGTCTCCAAAAAGTAAATGTATCCATAGAACTGGAAAATAATTCATGAAAGTCTAACTTTAAAAAAAGTCAGCAAGTGAAGGCTTTCATTTAAAATGCTATATATACATATATACCTGTATATATTCATATAGTTTAGAAAAAATGTGCTACCTGAAATTTGTTGGTCAGTATTTAAAAAGATAACTGATAATTATTTATATTCTTACAATTAATTGTTTTATGATCACATCTTAAGATTACTAGTAACTTTAATAGTAACTTTACTTTCATGCCAGCCATGTTTGTAAGAATACTAGGTGACATTTTTTTCAAATGGTGGACAACTCATTTTGGAAGGAAACTCTTTCCGTTTTGTTTGTAGGTTGTCACAATAATAAACATGACAGTGTGCTTAATGTGCGGCAATAATAAATACCCAAAGCAGAGTACAATGCCAATGAACCAGAAGAGAAGACCAACAATGCAAAGACAGGACAGCTACCTTGTAAAAATTATCCAGATTTCAAATGTTGCATTCCCTCAAAATAAAACATTTACAACTGACAAATATAAGAAATGGTGTGAAGATTACATTATCATATATTCACTGATGAAATCTGTTATTTACATTTTCACCTTTTGGGAGAAAATCGCTGGGGCTTGTTTGCCTGGGATGGCTTGTGCACTTAGAAAAATGGGGAATCATTTTGAAGCGCACAAGCACATATGAGTAGTAGTTGGTGCAAGCAAGCAAAAAGAGTAAGAACAGGAATAGAAATGCATGCAATAAACGAGAACCTAATAAATCAGTGAAAGATTGTTTTAAGAAGAGTGCTTGCTTTTCTGTCATTTTGACTGTCATGTTTGACTATCGCATCTTTCAGGAGTAGACATTTAAAAAGTTGAACATGGAGCAACTGATTAAATAATTCACCATGGCTAGAGCCTAGGTGATGAGATTTAACATTTACATTTAGCTGACACTCTTATCCAATGTGATTATCAATATGTGAACAAGGTGGGGAATAAATGCCTTCCTCTACAATACTTCAACAGGCCACATGGATGTTTCTTGGATTGAACCGGAGAACTGTTGTTTACAGAATGGTCTCTCTAACCGCTAGGCCACACTGCCGCCCCCCTTTAACAGGAAAACCAGCACCTCCCGCTTGAAGGTAAACAGACAGTCCTCTATAAATATTTATGGAGAGGTCAGCTGTAGCTATGTGGTTCCTTCCAGCCCAGCTCCCAGTTGTATTTGTGAAAAGTGCTGTTGGCAGGGGAAGTGAGGTGAAGCATAAAAGTAGTTACATGTTCTTTTACTAAGAGTCCTTCTGTCACTATTGAGGCTTTGCAGCTGTGTCACAAAATATCCCAGCCCATATAACATTTCACATGGCTCTAACTTATTTGATATCATTGGCTTTCAATAGAGTAAACAATGTAGACAAGAGTTAAAGAATGCAGGGTAGAATAGTCTTTTAATAAGATTAATTTGTCCCAGAAAAGATGAGGGAAGGTTCTTCCAGCGTGTTAGATCCTCTTTGTCATGTGTAATCAAAGGCTTGATATTGCTAGAATATAGTTGGGTGATATTTGGATTCATACGAATTATTTATCCTACATCAAACCAGTTATATTTTGATTAATATAGCATATTACATCCCATAACAAAACAAAATAAAAAATAATATTGTGGCAGACGGAGGGAGTTTAGGAGGGGAAGGTGGAAGGAGGGGCAGTGTGGGCAGGTTCCTGAAGGTGCGCTAGAGCCCAGGGACAGCCCTCCTTCCCACTCAGCGTCAGATATGAGACAGCTGAGAAGGTTAAAGGGGAAGGGCAGGGCCAATGAGAGCGACAGGTTTAAAAAGAGGTGGAGAAGATAGAGAAGGGGTGTGTGAAGTAGAGTGTAAGTAGAGTGTGACGTAAGTAGTGTGCCGGGGAGAAGTGTGACAGGAAAGAGAGAGAGTGAGTTAAACCGCCGTTTGGATTATGGACTGTGTATGAACCTTGCCTGTCTGACTACCATTCTCCTGCCTTAACCCTGTATGTACCAAGAGAACGTTAATAAAGCTGTTGGATACTCTATATCTCGTTGTTGACATTGTATCTGTCATCTCCGGCCCGGTGGACACTCACTTTTCCCACCGAGTGTGCCACATTATATAAATGAAATAATTACGATTTTGAGATCTGCTAAATCAAGTCAATAGCTCCAGTAACTCCAATTCCCAAGCTGCACCACCCCCCCCTCCCTTTGGAAAGGCTTGGTTTCATGGCGTGGTGCCTTGTGATGCAGGAGTCCGAACCGGGCAACACTTCGGCTAATAGCCACTGACCAGTCCCCCATTCCGGCATCATCTCTATCTCTCTCTCGCTTCTCTTGCTCTCTGTCTCTCCAGCAACTGTTCTGGTGTGCATTTTGGCTCATACTGGCCGGTATAGTAAGATGTCATCTTCTAAGTCTAACAGAAAGTCTTCTCCATCTGCCATCATTAAGTGGAAGCATGCTGCTGTATGGGAGCCGAAGGCGAGTATTTTCCTTAATAGACATTAGACCTCATTCCTGAACGCAGTTAAGAAAAAGTTAAGCAGAAATGTCTTCTTAACTCCACTTACGAAGTTCCAAGGACAATTCTGGCATTCCTGAATGGTTTCTTATTTGGGATTCGTTCTTAGCTAAGAACAGGATTGAAGAACACTGAAAAACAGTCACAGATAGGGCAGATTGGAGTGTGCCGTGTTCTTAAGGGCTGAATTTGTAAGAAATCATTGGTGATTGCTCAATTTTACAGACATCCTGGAATAGAATGGACACATCTATATTCTGTAAATAAACATGTGAATATCCATAACTAAAATATATCATATGGGCCTAATATAGATAGGGCCTATCAAGATCCACAAGTAGTCTACTCTTGTATTTAACTCAACTGTACAATTTAATCTGCTCTCAGCACATCCCATTCCTTTCATGTAGGCTATATATTTGCCATTTTGTATTAATAGTCCATATACCGTCTTGTTCTCTATTGTTATTTTCGAATTGTTGGTTTTATTTTTGTACCTTGCTTAGTGTGCACAGTAAGAGCCAGTGGAGAAACATTCCACTGCTCATCTTACTGGTAAGATGTTGCATGTGACAAATAAAACCTTGAACTTGCACTACACACAATATGGCATATCTACTGTTGCCTGTGGATTCTGTGTGCACACGGCCATGTGGTTGCATGCCCTTATAAGGATCTGAGATTGTGCAATAAACCTGCCAGCTGTTCTGTTTTAAAAGTAACGTCTCCTTATGAATCTTATCAACCACACTGCTTAGAGCCTAGGAAATTGATGTATAGCTATCCTTTCTAATTTAGAATAGAGGTGCTACACTTGCATTTATACAAAAATACAAAATACAAGTAATGTTGTGTAAATATGACTCTGGGAGCAAGGATTCCTCTCAATACTTTTTCAATGATTTTAGGAATAGCTTAATGTTATTCTTCATTTAAAAAAAAAGAAGAAATCCATCCAGACCTGGGGATTTCCTGGGCAGTAATGAAGATATTACTTAAAGCAGAGAAATAGGGGATTCTAAAACTGTTTTGATTTGGTAACATTTGTGACATAAGTAAATTCTGGAAAAAGACATTAAGCAAGCTTTTTTTCATTTATCTCTGAGGTATAATGTTTACCATAAAAGCTTTTAAATCTATTATTAATATCTTTGTTACCTACCTTTTTCATCTTTTATTACTGAAATTATTTCATGGGCTAAACGTGACAGTTCTGATTTTATTTCATACTTGTTAGTTTCACCAACTCGCCAAAACTCTGTTTATAAGACCTCTCAGTTGCCCCACACCCACAGTGCAATGGTTGACCATGTACTGTAAATGGCCAAAGCGATTGTGTGATAGGCCTTTAGCACTATTGTGTGTGTTATCTTGTTGTTACTGAAGTACCAGATGTCACGGTTTGCGTATTGTTCGGACCCAAGAGCAGACACAGGAGGAGGAGGCAGGTGGTTCCAGGTATAATGGAGTATTTAATCCAGGCTGCCAGACAGGTACTAGTACAAAGAGTCATGCACCGAAAACATGCACACTAAGAATCAACGAGAGAAATCATATATATCATTCTTTACAAACTGAACATTCTTAACAACCCAGCACCCGACAGACGGGGAAACAGAGACTATATACACATCAGGGATAATGACCCGATATGACACAGCTGGGGAACCACGGGGCACATGGGAAACACACAGAGACCCTCTGCTGGCCTAAACGGGCAACAGCAGCGGGCAGACAGGGAAGTCCAGGCGGGATCGTAACAGTACCCCCCCCTCTAGGGACGACTGCTGACATCCCAATACGACCCAACCAGGATGTTGCTAGCTAGAACTCCGTGATGAGGG
>OMOT01080438.1:0-13949 GCA_900312575.1 Acanthochaenus luetkenii
GTCTCTCCTCCAGGTCTCCAGCCTTGACGACTACTGCCCCCTGCAGCCTGTGCATCCTAGGATCTGTCGCTCGAGCTCACGTCTTCTCTCCCGCTCTCATCCTCGTCATCATCCCTTCTTCCGTTCATGGCCTCGACCCTGGCCAGCAGCAGCGGCAGGTTTACGGAGAGCCCCGTGCTCTCCTCCTCCTCCTCCTCCTCCTCCTCCTCCTCGTCGTCGTCCCTAGGCGGATAGAAGCGCTTCGCTTTCGCCACAAACTCCTCAGCTGCATCCAGGTATATGAGACGGTCCTGTGAAGGGGTGAGGAGGGGGCAGGGAGAGTGTAGACAAGAGATGAGGAAGTGAGATCGTCGTGATCCTTTTATCAGAACCAGAGGGTTACTGGGGCAATACGGGTCTGGGTCTCACTGCCCCATAGAACAAAAGGACCATAATATAGCTGTGGGTGGTTGATCATGGCTGTTGATCAATACCAGTGATTTAATAATTGCTTCGCCGGGTGCTGAGATTCTTGGCTTTTAAAAATGCACTTTTCGACATGTACTCTGTTTTGGAATCAAACAAATTAGTCTTCGCATTTTCAACCGCTCAAAGATGGAGGACGCCGCTACGGGCGAGTGACAGGCGTCGCAAGACATTTCAGCTACAAAGGTTTAAAAGCCTCGTTCTCAAGCCAACAAAGCAAATGACGCAGTCTTACAGTGTTTTGGCATCTTCACTAGACATTTTCTGTTGGATCTCTGCGACTTTCAATTGCGAGGAGATACGTTCGATCAATGTTGCCATTCCCACCGGTCGCCGACAGAGGTCAATAGAGGTCATAGATGACTTGACGCCCCTTTAAGGAGAGCGTGAACAAGCAGCGGCCCGTGGTTCACGTTTTGGCGAGCTCCCGTTCTCACCAGGATGAAGAGGTATCTCTCAGGCGGCGGGTCTCTGGAGTCGAAGATGGAGGTCTCAGAGTGGAGCGTGTGCAGCAGGCTACGTGCTACCGGGGCCTTGTGCATACGGTCGTAAGAGGCACCGGCAGACACCGTCAGCAGTGAGTCTGCCTCGGCCATGAAACCTGGAGGGGGGGAAAGGCAAAGCAGTTGATGGTTACTCAACGGGTTATCGGGGGACAAACGGTCTCACGTCTCATCCGCTCACCTAGGTTCTCCAGGATTGTCTTCCATTTGTCCCGGACCTCTCGGCGTGTGTCTCTCATGGCCTCGATGTCCACACTCAGACGACGATACCCCTACGCAAGAAGATTGAAAACCGTTTCCCTTTAGCGCCATGGGGTATTTCTCCTGTTCTTTTGGTCTGCTCTCATGTGATTGGATGATTGGATCACCTGCTAGTCTAGAATAATTGATTACAGCCATTTTTATATAGTCAGTCGTGGCTTTGTCTATTCAGAACTAATGATCATGTACTGAAACATTTTCTGTTTTTTGGGGGGGTCACTTTTGCACCACATGTAAATAAATGCTTGTCCTTTTTCCCCCATCGGGTGGTCTTTTGGGGATTTCTTCCTTTTTTATCAGTGTCCAAGTTCTTGTGCACGCACACACACACACACACACACACACACATTCACACACTCCCTGTCTGTCGTTTCTTACCGTGGATCCCATGCGGGTCTTGTGCCTGGCCTGCAGCAGGTTGTAAAGGGCGCGGTCGTCATCTCTCTCCGAGTGGCTGGGGTCTCCTGGCTCGCTCCACAGGTTGGTCTCCTGGTCACGACGCTTCTGGACTTCACGGTCAAAATACTCCAGGGGGTCATGACTGTTTCGATCACACGCACGCACACACAAACACACACACACACACACGGTTATTACAAATTCATACCATGATTATACATGCACAGTTGTGCATCAATCAGATGTTGCCTGCATGAAAAAACACATCACTGCCTGACATTGTAACAAGGAAGATACTGTGGTACAGTCAGGATAGTTGATAGGTGTGACTTGTTAGTTTGGATTGAATATGTGGACGACAAGGCCGGCAATAATGTGGTGAAGAGCATGAGCAAGTTATTTCTGGCCTACGGTCCTCTTACTGAATTAAAGGCTGCTTCTCATCTTCATCTTCACCGTAGCAGCAGCAGCACTGCATGCAGAACTTCTTAAAAGATGACCCCATCTCTTAGGAACAGTCAACGATCCAGAAGGACTTCTGGCTTTGACGGCAGGACAGATGTTCCTCAAGCCTTTAAGCAACAGCTCGGGCATATGAAGAGATATGATCAAGTAGAGTGGCGAGTCTGGCCTTATATAGATGACATCAGCTCCCTCTGTAGCTGCCGCTCCGAAGAGATCCTTCCAGAAGTGAGACCGTATTCACTGTTTTCTGTGTCTGGCGAAAATGTCTAGTTCATGAACGAACATCTGGTCAAAACATGAACAAATGAAGCTCGCTGATCCCCAAACTCCCATCAGATGTTCACTTTCCCCGTTTTCAGGACTCCACCGTAGATCCAGATCCAGAGGAAGTGGGTCCAGTATGAGGTTTGGTCTCCAGGTAACTGGTCCAGAGTCTTCCTGGGTAAAGATGCTCAGGCAGATGACAGCCCATGGACTGTTGCTTCTCATCAGCCTTACATGGAGGACAAAGAGAGCGGTGAGAGGCCGTGCAAAGGCACACACACTCACGCAAAACACACCCATAGCCTCAGAAGACAGTCACAGAACCATCATGTGGTCTTAGCAGCTGTGTTTTGCCCCTGGCCCTCAAACTATGAGCACACTGTGCAATGGCCCCAGTGCTGCATGGCTTAATAAAGATACTCACATTTATTGTATGATCATGTGGTCACTGTGATTGGTTAACCAAGAACCTGTTTAAAAGGATGTTATTAATTGCTCAAGCATGGATGATCTACTTTTCAAAACGTCTGTCAGACAAGTACTACGATTCTAGCCAAAGATGATGAAAGCCACAGCGTTGGAGGGAAGCACATCAGCGGAACATTAATGATGGCTATGAAATAATAATTACCAGTAAGTAAAATTGATTTAAATCACGTTTATTTATATCGCACCTATCAAGAGCAAGCGTCACAAAGTGCTTCACAAGTTAACAAACGCATTCAAACAGTAATACCACATTATAAATCAAAATAACAAATAATATAAAAACACTAAGACACACAATACAAAACACAGAGACAAATCAGTAAAAGGCCTGTCTGTTTTTAGACGTCGTTTAGAACGGTCCGCTGATGTTGCCGACCTGATGTCCAGAGGAAGGATATTCCATAGCCTCGGAGCCACAGTGGCAAAAGCCCGGTCACCCCTGGTCTTACATCTTGACCAGTATGGCCAGGAGTCCTTGGATGTATAATCATCTCAAGACAACAAGAACCTCCGTTGTGTCACAGTTTATGCTGGTGGAAATATTGCTGGTGACTTGCATGTGATGTAAGTTCTGGTCACAAGACGTTGTTGTTCATAACATAAACACCCCCAGGATGCAACACTGGGACATACGCAGCCAACAAATAGTGTAAACATCTGTGAAGTCATTCAGTATCATCACCTGCTGTACAGCCCATAACCTATCTCTCCACCGAGTTTCATCCAAATCTGTGCGTAAAAAACGAGGGTTGAAACTGGAAATTACTTCAATCAAAAGACAGCCTAATCAGTTCATACATTTTATTAGAGATTGGACTCTGGTTAACTCAATACACAACAGCTGAGTTGGTCAGTATTCCTGTTATGGCTTTGCATTAACATGTTTTATAGATGATCTGTAGTTCTGATGCACATACATTCAAACATAACTAGAACAGCAAAACAAAAACAAAAGTAAAGTACAAAATAAGTAGGTAAGGTTTACACACATATACCTTTGCAATGAAGCATTGGTTTAGCAGGGCATGCTCGGCTAAAATAACCTAGGAGCTAAATAAAAGGCTGACATATTGTTATTGTAATAAAGGCACCACATATTGATCATTTAATTACTTTCATTTGAGATTGTAACAAAGTTAAATCTTGACAAATGATCCAGCTAAAGCTCAATAACATTTGCCTTTGACTTCATTATGAGGAATACTTTCAGCTTGTGATTACAGCACCCCGAAATGACTGGGCTTGCAAAATAAAGCGCCTCAAAGCCATGTGGACATGCTGTGACTGATGTGTCACTGTGGGCTTAGGCCAAATAAATATGGTCCTGAAGAGGGTGAACAATTTGAATTAAGTTGCCGTTGTGCCTTATATTTCACAGGACTGAAAGGCAAAAGAGAAGAAAAAAAGTTGCTCTCTCCTTGGTTAGTCTCCCCAGCAACATGAACTAATAACCAGATCCCAGCCGTTCATCAACATGCACACACCGACTGTCAAATCGTGATCTTGTGAAGTACGTCATAACATTGAAGTGCAGATTTTGGAACAAAACTAAAAATGAATGAGCTCCAAGTGAAATGTTTCACTGATTAAAAACATGATGCTTCATACTGTGAGAAGTGATAGAAAAACCACATTGACCGCCACAGTTCAGTGTCTGAATGGAGGCCTGTATAAAAGTCAACAGTAACAGAACAGTATTTCTTTTTTATTACAACCACCGATGAGTTCAGCTATTTTGCCAGAAGGCCACTTGAGGTTTATTGGCACCAAGGAGAGCTTTAGCAAGTATCCAGCTTCCTGATTAATGACCATGATCATCCTCTTCTTCACTTTTCTACACAGAGATCGATAATGCAGTGATAACACAACATAAAAATGGCAGCCTGCTGGTTTGACTTCAACCTGAGCTCCTGGCCAATCCCACAGTGCAAAGCGCACCAGCATTAACAACAATGTCATTGGAGAAAATGTTGGCTGTTAGACTCTTTGCACATTGGGACAGGAAATAATTTCATTTCTCACACTCTTCACATTTGGGAGTAGCAGTGGTGTCTCCCTCTAGTGGTGATTAGACTGCAGTGTGACTTTGTTTCCCCATTGAGCACAGTGTAGTCAAGAAGGAGAATAAGCTGTGTGAGTAAGGGAGTGAATAGTTCTTTCCAATTCAAATAAAGTGTTGGTTGAAGACAAGGCTGTGAAGTGTGGGTTTTTGTAGGGCAGGTGCACCACACAACCACAGTTAAGACAAGAGCAGTGAACACACAAAAAAACATCTAAGGCAGCCAATCAATTGCTAACATTGTATGCAGTAGAATGAGGCTCAGAGACAGACAGCTGATTGGTGCAGCAAACCTTCAGTCATGTCACTGAATTGGTTCTTTTGTAATGAGAGAGACAGAAGCCACACAGTGAGAATCACATCCACCCTCATCCTGGTTCAGCAAAGTCCACACCCTGACTCAAGACAGCTTGACAGGTTTGGGGAAACAAAATTATCATTGGACATAAAAAATACGGATGTGACCATGTTTAAAAACAATATTGTTGAAGGGACATCTCTGATAACCAAATTATTCCTCTTCTCTAATATCTGAGAATGTGCGGTCACATGTCTCACATCTCCCATGCTCTGAAGTTCAGGTCTGTTCAGTAAGCGGAGCCCTTCAGCTTGGGTGCATCACAAGGGGTAATGCGACACCCGTTTTTTGGGGTTCGCAAAAATGCGCAGTAACACCTCCCAACCTGTTGTGGCACCGTTAGGCATCTCTCCTGTTTTAGGAATGGCGGCGGGTGCGTCCTAGCGGATACAGGACCGCAGATCAGCGATACGCTGGCGTAAATGGGTCATGAATTCAAACATGGTGGCAGCCAGACTCTGGTGGATGAGGTAGCGGGGTAGTCGGCCCTGACAAGACCAAACACAAAATGTTAGTGTTAACTTATATTTCTTCATATTCTCTTATTTGTAATATACTGTAATATACTATACTAATGACATTTTTAAATTAATGCATTTCCATATCTTTTACGTTTCATATTCTTGTATTTCTATATTGTAAATGTTTTCCATTAATTTCTCTTCATTTGTCCCAGTATGTTCTACTACTACTTAATATGTTTTCATACTTGTCATTGACATATTTGTACTAAATATATGTTAGAGCTATAATTGTCCACCATTTGCTCCATTCTTACAGTATTTTTATTCTAGTTTTCCTTGCTGCATTCTATCACTATGACCCAATTTCCACATGGAGATAATTAGAGTTTCATCTTATTGTGTCTAATCTTAAAGGCTTCTACATAAGCCTTAAATAACAGCAGATATATAGCTAGGGCAGTTTGGACCTCTTGCCGTTTGCCTGTTCTCACCTTCAGGTCTGTGTTGAGGACCCAGATGAAGGTGCAGACAGACGGGTTACTGCTGGATTTGAGGACCACAAACCCTCCTGGACCATTCTCTCCCCTGAGGAAGAGAAGAAAGGTCAAGTACAGGGACCGAGAGTGGTTGCAGAGATCAAACTAACAAAACTGCACTTTTGTCAAATCAATCCAATGGACCTCATTCTCGAACGCAGTTAAGAAAAGGTTAAGAAGAAATTAGGAAGTTTCCAGGGCAATTCTAGCATTCATGAACGGTTTCCTATCTGGGATTCGTTCTTGGCTAAGAACAGGATTTAATCAAACGAAAGATCAGTCTTGAGTCGGCCAGACTGGAGTGCGCAGTGTTCTTAAGGGCTGAATTAGTGAGAAATCATGTGTTCACATCAATTCTACAGACATCCTCCGATTTAAATACTTATAATAATAATAAATATGAACATATTTGTATCATTAACAATTATGTTTCACATTTATAGTCATGATTCTACGAGGCATCGTGACAAAACACGAACACTGCAAATGGCAGTGAATAAATAAATCAGCACTCAACTCAGTCGCGTGGATATAGAGCCATAGTGGAATAGAATGGACACATCTACATTCAGTAAATAAACATGTGAACATCCATAACTAAAATATATCATATGGGCCTATATAATATAGATAGGACCTATCAAGATCCACAAGTAGCCTACTCATGTATTTAAAAAGAAAAAGATAATTATTCTACATCTTTTTCTTCAGTCTTGTCTGCCCGTCCATATTTGTCTGAAGAGCTGACCTTTCCCAGCAGTTTCCAATTGCTCATCAAATGAGCATGAAAGTCTTTGCAAGAGTGCTATATTACAAATATCTAATAAAGAGAAAAGGAGCCAACTAGATCTAACTGAGCAACAATCAATGGAATTACAGAATAGTTTAATACAAACTGGTAACTGTGCGTAACGCCAGTGTGCCTTATACAACATTTTAAATAGTTGATGAGCAACGTTACACAGATGTTTTATGACCCAGAAAGAGGACATGTCCGGGTAAAAGAGGACGTTTGGTCACCCTAGTATTCATAGTCCATATACCGTCTTGTTCTGTTATTTTCATATTGTTGGTTTATTTATTTTTCCTTGCTTAGTGTCACATTGTAAGAGCCAGTGGAGAAACATTTCACTGCTCATCTTACTGGTATGACACTGCATGTGACGAATAAAACCTTCTGTTTTGCACTCGTTGCTATGTTTTCATGCCCTCATAAGGAGCTGGTGAGGCGTTTCTGTATGTGAATTCAAGCCCACGAGAACGCACGCTCAAGTTAAGAATCAGTGGCAGCTGAGAACAGTTTGGAGGGTTAAGAACACATTTCCACGTGTTCATGAATCCGGCGGAGCTGTTTCTTAGATTTGTTCTTAAGAAGACACTTAAGAAAATGTTCCAGAATGAGGTCCAATGTTCTCATTTATTGTGATCGTGACAAGGAGCCCAGATAGAGGCGAGGTCTGACCTGACGTAGCGAGAGTGTGGAGGTTTGGCATCGTGGTCCGTTGCCATGCCCGCAGAGATGTAGCGGTCTCGTTTGCGCTCCACCCGCCGCACATTAACAAAGTCCCTAAAGGAGGAAAAAGACACATATTTAAAGACTTGTTTCATATAAATAAAACTGTAACAGCAGTAATGCACTGCGCAAGTAGGTTTTTGTAACTGTATTGTGTTGATGTACCTAGCAGACACAACTCCTCCTGCTGCCCCAGAAGAGACATCATACGATATCAGGGTGTTATCATCAACCCTCTGGAGGATCTGAGGAGAGATGCAGAAAGCACTGTTAGGCTTTGGTTAAAACATCATTAATGTTTGGTAGAGGTTTGGGTTGTCATGATGCAACTTTAAATATTGGCTAGATATCTTCAATAGTTGCTCCGGAGAGTACCGGTATGTGAAACAGGTCTCAAATTCACACTGTTAGCACACAAACGAATGCGAACAAAGTGGATTCTGACAATGTATAAAATAACAAAACCCGATATAAACATGTCAACTTCGTGTTGATTTTACCATTTGAATTAGAAAGAAGATCCGGTAGGTATCTTCCGAGACTGAAGCACTATGTTTGTTATTAACACGCTCCTTCGCTTGCACGAGTTGAGAGACGGTTTATGTATTCAGTATATCTACGGCAAGGGGATGAAGAAAATAGAACCAATCATTGTAAACGCACACAAAAAACAGCTGAACCGGGTATTGTCATTTTACACAATGTCAGAATCCGCTTTGTTCTCATTCGTTTGTGTGGTAAAAGTGTGACTTTGACACCTGTTTCACCGTGCCATGTATGTGTATGGGGAGAGAAATAAACACTATTTTGGATTATCAAAAGTTCTACTCCCCGGAGCAACTATAGGAGATATCTCGCCAATATTTGGAGTTATATCATGGCAAGGTAACTACACAACCCAAATCTCTATCAAACTTTACTGACTTAAAAGCAAGCCACAAGCTAAACATTAGAAATGTTTACAAATATGTAAAGTAATTAAAAAAGAAAAAGTGATAGAAAGGAGTTGTCACTGTTGTCACCTGGCAAGCAGACACAGTTCTATTCCACTGGACCATCTTCTCTGGTTGCAAAATGACCTCTTGATACACAAGCTCAGCAGGACATTGCATAAAGGCCTGAGCAACGACAATAATAAAAACCAAAATGTCAACAGCTGTGTGACAATCTACAAAACACATGGCATTATTTCAGCTAGCGGTCATCAAATTCGGACACAGCGGTATAATTGGACACAGCGGAAAGGTGTCCAAGTGTGAAATTAATGAGGCCTTGTGCTCATCGTTTAGTGACTCCATGAGTTACTGTCCCAGACCCTTGGAAACTAGAGCAGCTCCAAACACAAGCCTTCAGTTATGGACTGTCCTTTAGATAGTGACCTTCCACATCATTTTCCTACAGTCCTCTAAGGGAGAATGTACATGATAAAGTAACAACCCAACCCAACCCTCTACCAGAATGTAATGATGCTTTAAGGGGGTGAAAACAGTTTGTGAACGGTACACTAGCATAGAGCCTGGCCTTTTTTCCATCCACTGTTCCACACTGCCAGGCTACAATAATATGTTATAGGGCAGAAAAATCCTAATACAAAAAAATCCTATTGAAATGCAAGAGAAGCATTGAACACAGCTTGAATAAAACATCTAAAAAGAATAGTCTGGTGATGTTGGTGGGTCACAATATTGGAAGGAAATCTGTGCTAAAAGGGCACAGGGATCAATTATCAAATATGCATGACTTCTATTCACTTCAATCCAATAAATAAATACAATTGAATATGTTGTAATACTCATGCTCCCTTGTAAGTGGGTATTATTGTAATAGTGGTGGTCAAAACTACCCCAGATCAAAAGTCGACAGACCCATGCCGATCTCTAAATATGAGATACAAATAACGGGGTTCTAAAATACACATATGCAGTTTCAGAATGAAAGCACAAGGGGCTGCTGTACCTTGAGAATGAAGGTCTTTCCATGGAAAGGGATTTCCAGAGTGTGCACAGAGTCTCCCATGTCCTGACATAAAACAAAACAAAATTAGCATCACAATGCTTTCTCCGTTTGGGTTGATTTAGGGTGGCAGGGTGGCCCAGTGATTAGTGAGGTCATCCTGCAACTGGAGGACCCGGGTTCAATCCCCTTTGTGGCCACATGTGATGAAGTATCATTGAGCAACTTACATAACCCTTACCTGCAGGTTGACCCTGGGCCCAACCAGAGGGCGAGAAGAGAATTTCCCCCTCCAGCTGAACCAAGAATAACAAATCAAAATCAGACACTTACATTGTTCTTTTCAAATTTCCAGTTGTCCTCCTGGGCTAGGATCTGTTCCACCACGGACATGGCCTCCCGACCCTGTCTGACATACCCCTTCTCCTGAAGACAGACAGAGAGACAAACAGAGATCACCAGAGTCAGCATCAAGTGATAAACAGCTCGGACAGAGGAGCATAAGAGCCCTACAGAAGGATACAGTACCTGTGCAGTGACAGCTCTGCGCCCAAGACCCTCCTCGTCCAGATCTTCTTCAGAGCCTGTGGACAAATGTTCAAGGTAAAGACTTTCTTTGAGTTTGTCCCAAAATCATACATTTGGGTGCAGCAAGGCACAAAACAGTGAGACTGACAAACAGTGAGGGAGTGATGTAGAGAGACAAGCTAACTCTTAAGAGCCGCTACCTTCGAGGGATTCAGGTGGGGAGTAGAACTGTCCGTCTGAAACAGCGTGGGGATAGATCATGGGGGCATGTTCACAGGCCACGTTCACAGCTGCTAGGTAGGCTGGGGGACAAAGGGGAACAAAGGGGAAAAAAGTTAAGACAAGACGCAAATATTTGTTTATATAATTTCAAACTTGTCAGGCGCCTCTCGCTCACCTCTCTCATCATCGGCCTCCTGAGTGAGCACCTTGAAGTCAAGAAACCAGGTCTCCAGCCATGCCACCACAAAGGAAGTGATGGGTAACACATATCCAAAGGCATTCTGGGACAGGAGCTGTGTAGGGAAACAAACCATGTCATCCTGAGGCGTACATATTCATCTGTGTAACAATGCACTATTTCAACGTCCATATCAGAGACGGTAGCAGCACTTCCCCATTGTTGAAAATCAAAAGCTAAGACAGCTGTATAAGTGTCTTGGACATAAGGGACACTCACATTAGATAAGATGACCTTGACAACAAGGAAGGCACTGGTCACTAGAGTGGTGATCTGTGGAGGGAGGAAAAGATGGATTTGTGTTAAAATTCCAATCCATCATTCCAAATATGAGTTTGTCCACCAATTTGTCAGTCTGTGTGGCTGAATGAGCTCTCTTACCGCAATAACCCACCAATGTCTCAGACGCAAAGCAGCATAACCCACTAGCAGGCAGAGGAAACGAAATAGAGCAAGGAGCTGTGACAAGGAGGAAGAAACACAAGGAAATGACCTCAGGCTGTTAAGGTTATCATGCGAGTTAGAACTGTTTACTCTGTTATCATCTTTTCCTTTTGTGTCAAAAATACAGGCATGTGACCAAACTATATAGCTCACACATTCGCCTTTGAAAAACTAGTTTAGGTATAGCTGCTAGCGGCAATGACAGGGTTCATGCCTGTACAGCAGCCAGAGCTGAAACGTGTAAGCATCTAACTTTTTATTAAGATTACGTTCAGTTTTGCCAGATGAGGCTGTTAAGCCATCAGGGCCGCAGCTAACAAGTTCTAATATGGAGGGATGTAATAGTACGTTAAAATGTGTCAATATCCAACTTTGTATTGGCTTTACTGTGTTTAGCTGTACACCCAAAGTGCTGCTGTTGGGCAAATGTGGTCATATCTGTATGGAAATTGGTGTGCATGGTCCACATAAAGGTTCAAACATGATTACTAAGTTTCATAGCGATTGGTGAAATTCTGTTTGAGTTATAAGCCATAATGTAGGCTACGCCCACTTTCACCCATGACGACTAACAACTTCAACAGTAAATATCAGCTAAACTAAAGTAGATATCTAAAATCTGTAACAAACTTTAAATGTGCTTGGTCCATAGATGCTGCTGACCAAGTTTAGTGGTAATCAGTCAAACGGTGTAGGAGATGTTAAAAATGTGTTTACCAAAATATTAAAATTGACGGAAATTCTAGAGGCAAATTAGTGTTTCTGGGTCAGATACATATGTGTACCACATTTCATGACTATCGGACAAACAGTGTGAGAGATACAGCCCTTTAAACATGTTATTTTACCTTTAATTATAGCGCCCCCATGTGGGGATGCTTGTGGGCCTAATTGAGGCCGTACTACACGATTGCGCAAAGCTTCATGTCTCTGGCATTTACCATCTCACTTGAAATTTAGATGATGGAGAAAAACAATAATAACATAGTACCAGTACAATAACAAAAGGGGTTCTGCCTTACAGCTAATTATAAAAGCAGATCAATAACCAATCTCATATTTAACATGAATATCTGCTCATTGTGATTGGTGACCAACTGGTCACAGCATTCCAAACAGGCTCAGGATCGAGTATCAGCTTTCTACATCAAACCCAAATGTATGCAGAGATGGACTGGTCCACGTACAAAGATGTCAAAAAAGGAAGACTTGAAGTTGTAACGGATGACCTCGTTCTTCAGGTTCTGCCAGATTGTGCTGGAGATCTGAGGGGACACACACACACACAAAGCAGAGTCGATGTAGGGTGTCAAACTAAGTCTTAACAGACATTGATCGTCAGCTTTATAGCACAGATAAAATCACCCACTGTGGCGTAATAGAGTGAGCAGCACAGCAGTAACATCAAAACGCAAATCTAAAAGCGTCTGTAAAACGTTGAAAAAAGGTTTCTGTGTGTCTGCCGGCACCAGAAGGCTCTCCAGGCCTAAGTACATACAGATCATTTTTGTGCACAGTAATGAGCAGGGGAAATGTCTGTCTAGCTCACATGTGAAGTCTCAAGATTGAGGAAAATACACTTTTATTGAACACAATACAATTCTAAACTTTTAAAAGAATTATTGACATTTATTGAACAATAAAAACATGATATACAACCACCCATATACTGTAAAATCACATAACACAAATATCCTACAACAATCCAAAAGGTCTATGCCTCCCATGCATCCTGCTTGTTGACATCTACCTGGTGCTTGTTGTTATAATCGTTGTGCTGACATTATCATAAACACTTAGGTAAGTGCAAAGTTAATCATTTATATGCTTTTAATCACGTGTGTGAATTGACCAGGATATGAAGAGATAAGACGGAACATTTGACGGCCAAATAGGACGTTGCTGAAAGTCAGCTTTGCTTAGAAGGTTTGGACACAATCGCATTTCAAATGAGTTTATGACAGCAACTTGTCCATGAAAGCGTGTCACGTTTACAAGGCCACTACAAGGCCGTTTACTCCGGTATTTTGAAGGGGAGAGTGGATTGTTTTGTTTACAAAAAAAAGGCACAATCACACCAGCATAACAATGCTGCTAGGTGCATATAAGGGAAACACTGTGCTTACGTTCAGCTCAATAATCCAGAGGAGGGAGATGAAGAGGAGATCGAATGTGACAAAGAGACAGAAGGTGCGACGGACATCGGAGATGGCCTTGCGCTCTCCGGGTGGTACCAACAGGTATGGGGAAGGAAGGGACAGGGATGTTGAGTAGGAAGCATTCAGTGAGGCGATGGCAGGGAGGCTCCCCCCAAGCTCTCCATACTCTCCACCCGGCATTCCTGCAGTGAGACAGGAGACAGGACACTCCACCTGGGACAGCGGAGACAATGTTTAGAGGTAGGGGTGTTAACGATTAGTCGTTAATCGATTAACAACCGTTAATAATCGGGTCGATTAACATTTCAAACGTAACGATCAAATTGAACTATTTGAGATATCATCTCAATTGTGTCAAAGGGATTTGTTGGTGAAATGCAATCATTAAATTAACCACAAGAGGGCGCCCGCACTACACATAATAAGACGAAGCGAACCATGTGACCAACAACAGGGGGTCGGAGTTCACAGGAAGTGATGCAATCCATCAATCAGTGTTGCCTTGTCCGTGTGGGCTGCAGCCAGAGAGACACGATGCTAATGCTAATGGGCGAACACTAACAGTTAACTTACTAAACCCGACATGGAAACAGAAGTGGACAACTTTCTGAAGGACATTACACCACCGC
>OMOT01080441.1:0-26061 GCA_900312575.1 Acanthochaenus luetkenii
TAGATATGATGTTCTCTTACACAGAAGAAAAACTTACTGGGTCGTGACTATGTTTTTCTTATCTTACTCAGTGGAAACTACTCAGCACATGGTATGTTTAACAGTTTGTGGTAATAAGTAAGTGGAATGTAATTAAATATTTCACACTAGCAATGTTAGTTCTCCTCAAACATGGCTAGTTTCATGGCTTTATCAGCCTTGCTGTCTTCATTTTGTCTCACTCCAGTTTCAGTCCAAGCCTTGTCCGATGTTTGGTAAAGTAAGCACGGGAAGCACAAAACAACACGTCGCTTGACACAACCACAGAGCCATGGCTTCCTCGCATACCAGCTGCTAGCTAAATTCCTGATGTCCGATTTTCCACGATCACCAGAGGGCTGTCGAATGTTGAGGTTCAGGCTGATCTGGACCCAACTGCTTAACAATAAGCTTGGCAGACAAACTTCTCCGTTCAAATGGTTTTTCAAACAAAGAATCAACAATTATGAGGAGGTTGTTCCTCTGGCACATTCGCCACTAACAGCTAGCTAACTTTACTCTCCCGACTTCCTGCTCTACCACTAAGAACTTGTCAACCAAATCTGGGGTATGTCTCTACGCCCTGGAATAGGTTATTTTCAGGGCGAGCTGTCCAGTGTGGGCTGGTGAGGCTGCATTCAACTCGGCTGCTCCCGTCAGGCGGAGAATAATACACCCTTCGGCACAGACCAAGGCTACAAGCAGTGTTTTTTCATCAGTCATCCCACTTTTCTATTAGAATATATCATTTATGTGAATATAACATTTGAATTTGATATACATACACAGTGCCACAATTTCTAAATGTATTTATTAAAATAGTTATTTTCCAACTGGAACTGTAGGTTGGGCGGCGCCCTAGCGCCCCTAATGGAAGCCACGCCACTAATAAAACATCGAACTGAAAGGTTATGATTATCAGGGCTACAACTAGGTCAAGAATCTTAAGTGCATTCTTAAAGCTTTGTCACCGTAAATTGGTCATTATTGTAGGAATGTTAGCATACATACATGTTACAGTAGACATTCTGTAGGCTATATTTTAGCATATTCTTTTGACTGTTTTATTAATTGATTTTCAATTTTCAAACAGATCCAAAAACAAATAGGACAAAAAACAACAATGACCAAAACCATTCCTGCATATATTCTGAGACATTGCTTAACTTATGCATAAACATGCGGAAATATGGAACTTGTGCATTTTGCATGTGAATTAAAAGAGTTTCAAGTGACAACTGCCTGGCTTATTGTCTGTATTGGTGTAACTGCTGTGGACCCTGCGTTTATGTGGAAACACGACTCACTTTCATGCAGTGGTTAACGTTGATTGCAATTGCATACTTCTGTAGTTTTGGGTGAGAGTTTGCCTATAACTTTTTCAGAACGGCTTTACTTAAGAACTGTATTGTAACATGTACACTGTCAAAGTATGCATACAAATACTCTCTATTAAAGGCAGAAAATATGTAATTTAACCTCATATGAATCGTTTGATTTCAAATCTGAACTTTTGAGTATATGGCAAAATGAAGAGAAAATGCTTCCTTGTCCCAATACTTACGGAGGGAACTGCACATTTGATTAATGATCTCTTCATCCATCAGTAGGTGTATATTACTCTATTAGTCTCTAGTAACTAGTAACACTACAACTCAACATGTGAGCTACCAAGTACTATTCTGATTGAACAGTTCATAAAAATTATTACACATTTTCAGCTCATAAACGTAGTTAACAATGAAAAGTGAAAAACTGAAATGCACTTGCATGTAATATATATTACCACTCCTAGTCACAGACATCTGCGGGAAAATGTTATCATTGACACTCATCATTCCCGAAGTAGTAAATAAAACGCTGTGTTCGGTCATTCTCTGTGTGGACAGCCGTTCTGTTGTCTCCGGTCACGTGGACACTCGACCCACCCCGGAGTGTGCCACAATATGAATGTATAGGCTCTGGTAAATTCTACAGTTTCATGAAAATAAAACATTTTCAATGCCCATGCTAGATGTTTTTCAAACATCTAGCATGGGCCTTTTTATAAATAATCAATGAGACAATATAACTGAAAATCATTATAACTGTAACCAAGCTGTGTTGGAACAGTAATTGAATCCAACTATAGGCATAAGGTATTAAATGTTATACTTTGATGTCAACACCATTCGACCCCCACTGCTGGCGGAGAAGCTTTTGGAGATGCAGGTAGACCTCAACCTCGTGGCCTGGATCACGGATTACCTCACCGGCAGACCGCAGCACGTCCAGCTGCAGGGCTGCCTGTCAGACGTGGTGATGAGCAACACCGCACGCCCCAAGGAACCATACTGTCACCATTTCTATTCACCCACTACACTTCGGAAATCCGCTCCAAAACCTAAACGTGCCACCTACAGAAGTTCTCGGATGACTCCTCCATTATCAGCTGCATTATGGAGGACAATGACGAGGAATACAGAGACCTGATAGAGAACTTTGTAGGATGGTGCGACAACAACCACCTCCAGCTCAACACTGGGAAGACCAAGGAGCTGGTGGTGGACCCAACCACTGTCACCATCCGGGGGGGGTGGAGGTAGAGATGGTGCACTCATACAGGTTCCTAGGAGTGCAGATCAATAACAAACTAGACTGGTCGGACAACACTGAGGCCCTCTACAGGAAAGGACAGAGCAGGTTGCTCTTCCTGAGGAGGCTCAGGTCCTTCAATATGTGTAACAGGATGCTGCAGATGTTCTACCAGTCTGTAGTAGCCGGTGCACTCTAACAAAACAGTGCATCGGTTTGTCCATACCAGAAGAATTATGCTTCTCACCCTCTTCATTACGTAATTCTTCCTTGGCCTACAAGGAGCAGATCCATCATATTATGTCCATGATCCATACAGAGCTATTCAGGATTGCATTGAACTCGCTGCATAGGGCAGGGTAGTTTTTGTAGCTGACTGGCAACTTCAAGAGGCAACCACAAGTGTCTGCTTGAGGCCTTCGTTCAGTGGTTTCTATTAACTAATATTTCCAAGCAGATTTGACCCTGTGCAAAAGCGAAGGAGGAGTTGAAGGGTGTGGACATCAACCTCACCAATGTACTTCTTGAGGTATCGAGCAACACAGTTCTGGGGTTGTGTCATATCTTCAGGAAGGTATAACAGCTCTTTGATTGCTTTTGCATTTGGTGTTTTTTTCATGATCATACTCTGTAGGACTACTGGAGGAAGTGTGTCTGCCAAACACTTCACAATAGGCCGCCAACAGTCAATAACATACTTGGGTACCTGTATTAGACATTTCTGTCCAAGCTGGGACAACACTGGGACCAAGTTTTCCTTGGTGAGTGCACAATGACACTCATGTGTGTCCAAAACATCATAAAGAGCATCAGCGTAGACAGAGTCAAAATTCTTCAATGCATTCTGAAAGACCTCTCTCTCACTGTCTGAAACATACAGTAAAAATGAATCTCTAAAGCTGGTTGTGATTTTGCCATGGAGAACATCCTCCAAAAATGATGGCTGAACAGGGAAGTAACCAGTGGTCTGCCAGCCTTTTACCAAGATTCGAGCAATGGCTTGCCATTAAGTTATTTTCCATTTGAAATGTTAGCAAATGTGTATTTTTAGCCAAAAAAGTCTATATCAGGGGCCTGTGCCACAAAGCTATTATGATGTTATCCAGCTAACTTGATTACTTTTCTCACACATACTCCTCAAACCTATTCCACTTATGAATTCAAGACTATTGCTTTTTATGAAATGTGGCAGATGTTTGTTATATCGATGCCTTTTGTCACAAATTATTTCCCTAAGCATTTATGTGGAGTGCTTCTCTGTAGCAGTGTTACGCGTGTAAACGAAGCCATCAAGATAACTGACTAACAACATAATATAGCTTTGTGACACAGGCCTCAGGCCCTGGTGATTCTTCATAGTAGTAAAAATGATTGGAAGATTAATGTAGTTTATTACCACTTCCTCCGGATGAAATTACAATATGTGCCCATAATTTTTCTCATGCTAGCATAGCCAGATAAAAATATCAACAACCTGTTAAAGGCACCAGAATACAGGAAATCACATCTACTCTGTTAAAATGTTCTGGGGGAGGACCAGCAGACCCCATTAGATTGTCCAACCCACATGTTCAATGCTTCCTACGCCCATGCTTTATCTAATTTATATATTTGACTCTCTGACTTCACTGTGCATTGTTTTGGCAAGACAACTAGATCTGGGAATGTGATGTTGAGTAAGCAAAGTGTTATAAAAAATAATGTAAGAATGTTTTGTTATAACAATATACAGACATTTATTGGTTTGACTGGGTGTATGTGTACACTTACACCCTCGGCACCCAACTGAACCCATGATTTTCAGTCTTTTTTGTTTTGCCCTTATTCAAGTTAAGGATATCAGATGTGTCCTTTTGCCATTAGATAGATCACATCAAGATCTTTCTTTACTCATAAATACTCATTTTGTTCCAACATGTCACTTTTAACATCTCCACTGGGAAGTTCAGTCTGGCTAGACTGGAGAAGTAACGTTTGGTCATAGAAATAGATCCTATTATTTTTCATATCAATAGCTAGATAACGTTACGTCCCAATGATTTCCACCGTACATTGCAGACGCATTAGACGGTGTAAATATTAAATACAAACGGTTAATAGATGCACTGAGTGTTGTGCATCCAATGTATTGACATTTACCAAGTTTGCCAACTACGTTTACTAGATATGGTAGTTTAGCCTAATCATTCTGCCAGTTTAGTAGGCCTATAGCTAAGTTAGTTAACAACAAGCAGTGTAGAGGTACAAAATAGAGTTTTCTACTTAGCGCAATGGCTAAAATGTTCTATTCACCCAAATAAGCAATGTGCCGTAATATTGACCGTGGTCGTGACGCTCAGTTAGCCAGCTATATACAACCGCACTTGTCAAACCTGGCCACTGGAGATGATGCTTTACCCCTATGGTTCTCAACCCTGTTTGAAAATAGCCTTACCTTATCATATTCAAGTTTCTTGATGCGCTCCTCAATATGTCGTCCTTGCAAAAAGTCCCTGATTCACTCTTCCATCGCCATTTTCTTTCAGACCAAGAAGAACCGGACAACAATCATCATCATTAGATAGTCGCCAGATTAGAAGATTATTAACTGTTATGGCTGTAGTTAGGCTTAGATAGCCTAGATGACAAATGGCAAATTGGGATGACTGCATTGCACTAAGCTACTCTAACAATACTGTTTAATTTTACAATATTGTCTTACCTTTCATCTCCCACGTTAGGTGTGAGGTAGCAATGGAGGTGGTAAGGAAAGGAAATCTGCGCCCTTTTCCAGGTCGTAATTTGTGCCCTACGATTTAGTAAGGCGTGCTCACGTTTTACTAAATCGTGCTCATGATATACAAATACAAATGTCTAGGCTTTTTAATGTCACCTCCCGGGCTCCGTAATATTAAATTTGATGTCAATATAAGCGTTTGTAATAACTTTACAAATGACCATTAAAATGAATGGGACTCTATGAGCAATTTAGGTGAAATTTCAAATCCCTTGTTTTTGTAATACCTGCACAACTTACTAATTGGAAATCACTAAATTCAATTTTGCTGCCCATTGCGATTTTTGATGTACACACATTTCTTATGCTGGGATTTTATATATTTGTCCAAAGAGTACTCTGTGCTTGGCCCCCTAATGAATCACAAATACAGGACATGAAGCAAAGAAAAATGAGATACACACAGCTAGACAAATGCCTGTTTAAACAGATGTCTTTTTCTGCACCCTAAAAATGTCCACAGACGCTGCAGCTCTCAAATCCTGTGGAAGAGCATTCCACAAATTAGGAACGACAGATTCAAAGGCTCGGTCACCTTTAGTTTTAAGCCTAGAATGAGGGACAACCAATAGGCCATGGTCAGAGCATCTCAGCAACCTGCTGGCAATATATGGGTGGAGCAGATCACATAGTGCAATCTAATCTAATCTATATATGCAGGTGCCTGATCATGGAGGGCTCTATATGCAATCATGAGAACCTTGAACTGAATCCTGAAAGTAACAGGAAGTAACAGAAGCATTCTGGACCAATTGTAGACAGTCCAGAGATGATTTGCTGAGGCAGGTGAAAAGTGAATTGCAATAGTCCAGGTGTGATGATATAAAAGCATGAATAATCATTCCCAACTCTGCATGGGATTCAACAGGCCTGATTTTCTCAATGTTTCTAAGATGATAAAAACAAGTACGGGATAGGGACTTGATGTGCTTCTCAAGGTGCATAGCCTGGTCAAAGATAACACCAAGATTTCTCAAGTTTGAGCGCACATTAGGGTTTAAGGGCCCAATAGAATTAGCAACCTTAGAAACAATATTATCAGCAGCAATAATAAGAACTTCAGTCTTATCCGCAATCAGCTGAAGAAAGTTACTAGTCATCCATTCCTGAAGCTCCTTTTGACCGTAATGGTGGATTTTATGGGTAAGACCCACTGTTTGTTTAATTGTTTTCAAAATGGATTGAAGTGTTCCCTTTGTGGCACACTCGTGGGTGACAGGAGTATCCACAGGACCGGGAATCACGAAGTTAATGTCCACACACATGAATACAGGAAACAGCTTGTTTAATTACTGCTTCAGGGGCGTAACTGGTTAGTCTCACACAGAGTCTGGGGGTTAAGGCAGGAGCGTGGTAGTCAGACAAGCAGGGGTCGATAGCCAGGCGGGTTCGCAGACGGTCAGGGATCAGGCACACAGCAGGGTTCTCGGTCTGGTCGGTCATACACATACTAGGCTCTCCTCGACCTCGCTCGCCTTCAACTCCCCCCCATGGGTCACACACCCCTCTCTGCCTTCTCTCCCTCTAATTAAAGCCTGCCGCTCTCTTCCCCGATTGGCCCTGCCTGATCTCACTAATTGTCTCAGCTGCGTCTGATCTGCTGCTGATTGGGGCGGACGTCCGTATATGGGCCGTAACGTTCCATGTGGGGAACGGCACGTATCGCCCCATCTTTCACCTCCCCCCTTCTAAACTCCCTCCATCTGCCACACCTTCTAGCAAAGCTGATGCTTTTGCAGTAGCTAAAGTATTGATACAATAAATCATACCTAGGTGGGAATACCCAAAAAAATTCCTTTGAAAATGATCCACATTTTATTGAAACGGCACTCAAACAATTGGGTAAATACTTGGGCATTGACCTAAAACACAACTGTGCCTATCATCTTGAAAGTGCAGGATCAGTGGAAAGAACTAATTGAATGTTAAAACAGAAATTAGGGGAAATTATCTTGATTGGGTAATTGCACTCCCATTGGCTCTTTGTTCAATGAGAGGACGCACAAACTCTCAAACAGTGTTATATCCATTTGAAGTAATCCATGGCAGACCCATGGAAACAGGTATGTCCCCACATAAAGAGGAGACACAGAGCTTGGAGGGAATAGAGGAAAGAACGTTACAGTATTGTCAACAATTGAACAATGTGTTAAGCTCTATTCATGCACAGGTGAAAACTGCATTACCTGTCCCACTGCAAGGACCACTGCATGATCAGAAGCCTGGTGACTGGATATTGATCAAGGACCGCCGGAGACAGAGGTGGTCTCAGGCCAGGTGGAGAGGTCCTTACCATTCTACTGTTCACTGCCTCAGCTGTAAAGGTTGCTGAAAGGAGTACATGGGTTCACACCAGTGACGTGCGGTGAGGTTCATGGTTGGTGAGGCACTGACTCCTTTAGAGTCAGATTTACAAATATATAAACCCAAATGGGTAGCTTATTCAATTGGCTACTGGTTATTTCATATCTCATCAGCATTCTTCACACACACACACACACACACACACATAAGGTACGTAAAGGTATGTAAAGATAAGAAAAAACGTTACAATTACAGCAGCGAGAGAAAGTGGATAGAGGGCATTTGCTCTGCACCCTCCGTGTGTTGGACGTTGCAATTCTACAATTCATACAACACAAATGAGAGTATAGAGTGGTGTACAAAAACACAGATTTCAATTTTGACCTTTAGTGAAATATGAAGTTGTTTTTAAAAGCTTTTAATTCTGATACTTTAATCAAATTAATACAGATTGCTCAAAGAAAGGCATGAAAAGAAAAACAAATAATATTTTATTTAAGGCCAAAATTTAGTTTTTAAATATATATTCAATTTTTCTTAGTCCAATCTCTTTTTTTATATAAGATTGAAATGAAAACTGTTTGTGGTCTTACCTTTATTTGTAGATGAAGTCCATGCGCCTATCCTTCGCCACAAAAACCTCCGTTACCTTGTTGTAAAAGTCCTCCTTATTTTCCTTTAGTTTTAAAAGTCTCTCCGCCTCAATGGAGATGATCGCCAGGGAGGAAAGTCGTCCTGAATCGGTCCTATTCCGACTGTATGTTGTTTTCAGTCTTTTTCTGCGTAGAAGGACAGCAGCAACAAGCACCCAGTACTATCTGCCTCACCCTGTGCCTTTTCACTGCGGTTTTATGTCCCATCAGCAAAACTAAATATGTCACTTACAAACATTAAACTTTAATGGTTAAAGACATTATCCAGACTGTGGAAAATCAGGGTATATAAGCGTATCTGCAAACTATAAACGAAAAAATATTGGCGACATGCAGAGATACGGCAACAGGCGCGGGCCAATTGCATGTATCAACCCAGTTTGTGATGGATTGCGCATTCAGGTGAGGTGAGGCTCGTTGCTGTCGCACCTCGCGTTTCACCCCTGTATTTGAACAGGAAATATGCAAATTCAGCTAAATCTAACACTTTAAAGTTGACTTGCTTATATACAAACATATACAAACCTAATAAAACATGGCTTAAGACATTTTACAAATTTGTAGGATCCACTCTTCAATTTGGCATACATCCAACACACCAAGCAGCTCTTATTTACATAATATCTGAGCTTTTAGGATTGGTTTGCCTCTTATTCTCCCAATCCTCTTCCACCAAAATACACCATGGTGAGTGGTAGCAATAATGTTGACCATTTATACAAGTTCTGATTTTATCAAAATAATATGCTGCTTGGTGGATCACTTGTATGCCGAATTTACTTGAAGACCCTAAACATTCGTATAAGTTCTTAAATGATGTTCTATCAGAAGTGGACAATTGGCGATAAGCAAGGCAACATTACACCAACAGACTTTTGAATTTGGCGTTACCCTCTCTCCCATAATGGAACATACCGGGGATAGTTGGGTATCCAGTTGTTAGATCCACTTAAGATAATGCTGTATTGTGACTAAGTCTTAAATAAAGTGAAATTCTGTATGTAACAGCCGTCCAGATACAGCTCAAGTCGGCTCCCAGCCAGGCACGCAAAGCGTGTCGCAGGAGGCCCCCTAGTCACTCCCCTAATAAAGTTACCATGTTTAGTTGTAGACAATCATCTACATAGCTCAAGCCACAACTGAGTAGGTTAATGTTATAAGAAGATTAAATATTGTCTTTATTGACAAATTATAATAATTGATGTTAGCTATTGTGTTTGGCTGTGTCTGTCATTTGAGCACCTGGTCCTTCTGAAGTCTGTGCACGGGCCTGGTCCCTGGGACTAAATGTAATCAAATCGGTGTCCATGACATGAAAACACCTGATTTACCCCGTGTGTGAAACACCTTTAGGAATTAGCAAACAGAGTCACAATTGGATCCTTCTTTTTTCTTTATTGAACTTTCATTACATTGTGTAAAAACACTGGAGTTGAAGACTGCAGCTTTTCTTTCTCATAGCAGCAATGTATGAAGATCAAATCAGGTTATTCTGCCAGACAATAAATAATCTGCCTCTTTGGATGATGTCAATGTTAAAAAACTGATAAAAGCTGCAGCATTAATTTCTATTTTACACAACCTATAAACACACACACACATATATATATATATATATATATGTTTGTGAATTACTTTGCCTGTATTTATAAAAATACAACAGTAGTTTGTAAAATAGATTTTAAGTAAAATATAGAGAATTAGCAACATGAGTCCATCATTATCACAGGTTGGTGTTGAAATGCAATGAATAACAAAAACCAACATGGCTGGAATGCAGTTCGCCTCTGAACTTCCTCAGCTCATTTTGAATCATGTCATGTGGAGTCATCTTCATTACAGTCATCTCCGACCGTCATCCCCTCTGTTGAGTGAATCCACTCTAGGTTATCTCCCACTGTGACAATGTTCCCCAAAACACAACACACATGTAACGAGGGTGTGTGTGTGTCATGTAATATTACAGGCAAGTCTGTAAAAAGACTACAAAAGTCACAGTACAAAAAAGAAGAAGATGTAGCTATATAGTACAACCGGGCACACACAGGCCGACTGTTCAGCTAAACTGGATATTTTCTTTGTACAAACGATACAATTAAGAACTAGAAAAGAGGTCTGTAGCACCTTATGGAGCTTTAGAAGTATATGTTAGCAGCTTGATCCAATACCAAAAAATATTGCAGTGTTTCTTACATACACATTCAATAAGGTTCACTGGTACCACTGAAGCTTATAAAGAAGGTTGACATGAATTGCTAAAGGTCTGTGTCTCTCACTGAAGAGCATCTCCTGTCTACCTCTGTTCATCACACGGGCGCTGGACACCTGCGTTCGAGTCCTCAAAGCATTATACATAAATGCCACTTCATTTTTGCATCCACATGTCATTCATATGTCCCAGGACAGTTTAGATTTGTGATTGGGAACATGTACCATTTGATCTGACAGCCACCGGACTGGATTTTCATTTCAATTTTGATTCACATTTTGTTGCATTTTATTTTTTCAACAGCATAACTGGGCGTGAATCAACATATATTTTCCCATCGCATCCCTGGATTCTGCCATATAGTCCATATGACCATCATGATGACATTAAAGATTTGCTGATTGGAAAATGTCAGTTCATATGACAAACAGTCTTTAGACAGAAACCAATAAGGACGAAGTCAAGTAGTATTCCTTTTAGCATAATGAAAGATTGAGGTCAAAAGGTGAATTAAACTACAAAATCACCCTGTACGTTTTTGAACGTATTCCTTGTCTTTTCAACAATGAATTAAGCAATGTGTGAACTTAGTATATAATTAAGTGCTGCATAATCAGTTTAAGCTATATTATTGCCTGAAATCTCATCTAAACCAGTGGTAGAATTGTCAATAGAATGGCCTTATCAAATACTTGGCCTAGGAAAATCTGGGATTTACGGTACATTATTTGTTAAAAAGCCCCTCAATGAGATACACAGAACGCTTGTGCAAGTAAAGCAAAAATGACACATTGATAGGAAAAACACTGTCAAAATTGTACCTGTAAAAATAAAACATTTTATATTGTATTTACATGTTATTGTTCTCTAAAGAGCTAAATATATCATCTACACATTTTGTAATAAAGGTTTTAAACAAAAATATTGGAGGAAATAAAGGCATTACATTTACAAAAAGTGCTATGATTACAAAACAAAAACAAAGAAATACCATATAGCGGCTTGCCAAAATTTCTTGTAAAACCACAAACCTTCACAAGATACAGATAGCAAACTTCCATAATGCTTTAAAACATTACACATTCAGCTCTACATTTAAAATGTCACACAACCCATAAAACTATTGTATTCATGTTTCCTCAAGATTAAATTTTTTCACCGTTTTGATTCTCGGAGCAAAAAACAAAAACTGAGTATGTGAGGTAAATGATAACACTATTAGGTTATGTATGCATGATGACTAAGCATGTAAAGGCTTTAAATTGCAGCATCTGGCAACTACTGCATTGGTGACTAGAGAGATTAAGTCTGGTGTAATTTTGTAGGCTGTAAAGTTAGCATTTCTGTGTTCATTTTCCATGAACAAAATCAACATCAACTAACATCACAATAGTGATTTGTTTTCCCTCAATGACTTTTTACAACGATTGTTGCAAGCAAAATGTTAATCATTTGGGAAAGAGGACTACAAGAGTCGTTCGCCTGTAGAATAATTGAAATAGAACCAACAACTAACAAGAACAAAGCAACTATAACTATACAGTATATGAACAATAACAATTGTGATAACTATTCGATGCAATCTTAATTTGAATGTGCAACACAGTCAGGGCGAGACGAGAAGTAAAGAAAGTTGCTCATGACCTCTGTGTCAAAGCAATGCATCAGTGCTATTGTAGTCCTCTTTCTCTGATGATTAGCATTTCATTAGCAAAAATAGATATTAAAAGTGACAAATCAGATCAAAATCCACAATAGTGATGCTAGTGGATGTATTTTAACCGCTGGATTAAAACTTCGTATATCTTGTTGGTATTACCTAATCGCATTACCTGTGTTTTTTTATTTTTCCTACTGCCATCCCCATTTCTGGCATTGTCCTGCCAACTGCTGCTGTAACACCTGAATTTCCCCAAGGGGATCAATAAAGTGCAATCTAATCTAATCGAATCGAATCGAATCTATCTGATCAACACAAACCTTAATTTTGATTTTGGAAAAGCCCATTCATATTTTCCATAGGGATTTTGAACCAACTGGTGCCAATGCTAATCTATGGCACAAAATGACACAAAATGACGACTTCCACTATTGCATTACTTTATCCATGCTGATGATTGAGCAGCACAGCTACTGTACACAGCTTCAATTGGAAAGAACGTAAGGTGGAAATGTGCACTTATGTCTGTCTTGACCTACGGAGGCACAAGAAGACCACTGGTATGTCCGATTGAGGTTAAATGGAGCTGCTTGGGACACAAGACAATCTCTTCTCATCTCTACTGATGACATCCAAAACATCAACCACTTTTTCATATTCAGAAAATCCGCCGCTGCCATGCTGGTAGGAGCGTTGCTACATACAGCTTCGGCTTTACTCTTCACGTCTCCAGTTAACAACATTCATTCAGACAACTTAGGATAATTTTTCCTATCATGAAAGTTTCTGAAACAATGTTGAGAAAGACAAAGCCTTTGCTTCTGTTTTTCTTTCTTTGTTTTGAACTAAACAAACATTAAGTACATTGTAATAGAGTAGTGCGTGGACTACACTATCTGGTAGAGGAATTTGGGATAGGTTTTATAGCCACACCCCCAGCTTCATGGTTTGTTTGGAGGTGGAGGCCCTGATTAATTGCAGAAAATAACAGAAATACCACATGAAGAAATTATCACAATAACAGACATGTGTTCATTCCCGAAACGTCATGCCCTTTTAAAAGTATTTAGATTCGAATTGAGTATTTTTGGAATTAAGGTCTCTGCGGTCATTGAGCCTTGGGCGCTTCCAGCCCTGTTTTCAACATCCCATACACTGATGGCTGAAGTACTGTCTTGATAAAAACACCCTAAATGAGCAAAGCAACTGAAAACTGGTACTCTCTACCCATCATGCTCAACAGTCTAAATGTGTCCTTCCAAAAGCAGGGACTCCTACACAGACTGCACACTGATACAGGGTTCCCTTACATGGAGCTCTCTACACTGATTTTACTTAAGTGATAGTCCTTTAAAACATCAAATAGGAAATAAGATGGGTAAATCATTGTCTAAATCCACCATACTTTATCCAGGGAAGGGTTTGCTGTGCACCCATGCTCTTTTCCAGCACTGCCTTGCTTCACATTCACACCTGGACGCTTCCCAATACGACCACAGTTTTCTACTGTCTGCCAGAGAGTAACTTCACTGGAGCAATTGGGGGTTACGTGCCGTGCTCAAGGGCATCACAAACAGTTGCGGGAGGGGAGGATGTTCCTTCATTCACTTTCCCTGCCCAGATTTTCACAGGGATTTGAACTGATGACCTCTGGCCACATGCCCCTAAAACAGAGTTCATGTTTTATTTCTATTATCAAAAACATTTCAGGCAACAGTGGAGAAGATGAGTGACTCTCCCACAAAGCTAGAAACCAGATTATTAAGATGGAAAATCTACAGCGCTCTATTGACAATGAATGGTAGACTGGATTTGCAAATGACTGAATGTATGCGTTGAAGCATTTCACTTGTCACTTTTCATCGTAATGTTTACAACAATGTATTCATATTCCCTTTTATCATCCTGTGCATAATCAGTGGCTACGTTTATATGCACATCAACACTTCATGTGATTATGTTTTGATGCGCTTACTTAATGTGATAATGAGAACTTGGTGCTTAAGAGCATTTCAGAGCAATACTAAACACGGTGATTCATGTAGTTAATACATATCGTGAGCTTGGAATTACAATGGTTCTATCTGGGTAGAGTGCATTTTCTGACATATTGAACATCAAAGATTTGATTTGTTATGTACTTTCTATCTTTTTAAATATTGAACCCTAAAAGGTTATAAAACCACACTGGCATAAAGTACAATTCAAATATCATGAATATGTGTAGAAGTCCATTTTCATTCAAAAAAAGAAAAGTCAGATAGAACCTTAAACATCCAAGCTCATGATGAGGCCTATGATGCTGGTCATATTATTGGAGGGATGTTTGGACACGTAAACACCATTCTCGAGTCGCACAAGTTGCAGCATACCTTGATTTGCTGATTTTCATTGCTACTATCATTATTTAGATCCAACCTTCATACCTGAAGTATCAACACTGGATTAACTGTTGGCAAGTTACATAGGAGCAACAGAAATACAACAGAAGCAATATGACTGCAGTTTATGATGGGAGGGAAATGCAAGAATGCTTGTAGCCTAGAGGGGAGGAAGTACATTCAACCTCTATGTACATTTGCATGAAAACTGGAATACTAACAAAGCCTTCTTCTGTCTTCATAATCAAACTAAGGGCGATATTTACGTTATTGTGTGAGCGTAAATGTAGTCATTGTGTCTACCAGCTCCATCGCCAAAAGTGTCTCCACTCGATTGTTTCTAGCTTTTGGGGAGTTCATGTTCTCGAATCCAGACAGCACAGTACAATCTTATAGGAATAACATGTGTTTTCTGTTTTAGGGGCTGACTTCCACTTTAATCCAAACATAAAGTAAAGTGGAGCCATGCCAGAGGAAGTCAGAACATGTGGCTGTGGACATTTATTTTCAAACTGGTGAACTGATACTGAACTGTTCAGTATTTTGGAGCTGGAAGTTTGCTTACATTTGCATTGTTTCTGAATGTGGTGAAGTAGACCTGCATTTTGAGTTACGAGGAGATTGGAAAGTTGTTAAATATATTTTACATCCAAGTCACACCTTGCAAGAATCTGCACACATAGAAAAATGATTTATGTTCCAGGAAAAAAGCCTGGATTCAGGCTTTAAACTATCTAGATGTGATAGTCGCTCAAAAATGTATCCCCATAACATTTTGCACATTATGTTGTGCAACACAATTGTTTCAAACTGCATTTGTTTCAGACTTTTGTCTGGATTCTAAGTATTCAGTAATACATTTTACTCTCTGTTATTTGGGTTAAATTACTACACTGGCAATAATGGATTTGAATGCCATCCATAAGTGAACTACATATTCCATACTGTGTTTGAGTATTCCAGATGGAGAGCCCACGATATGCAGTGGTCCAAGATTTTAATGGTATAATTTTTTTCCGTAACTATTTCACTATAAAGGTGGTTTTGAATGTATAATAATAACTTAGATTTTAGCATTAAGTCAGTATTATTGCTCTAAAATGTTTGGATAGCGCTGGGAAAACACATATGCAACCTCAACCTCTACTCGTGTGGAGGTTTTAGAAACGACAAAAAAAACGGAAGAAAAAAAAAATCATACAATAAAATAGCAGAAATGGCAGATCTATGTTCGACATATGATCTTCTTAGCACTTTGTGAAAATCTCTTCAGGATACAGGATTTGCTTTATGCAAACAAGTTGGGATATACTGTACATCAAGATCACTCCTCTCCTCTGCAAACCTTTGGTGTATTTACAAAGAAAGCTATGGATCTGATAGTAGTTAATTGGTATATCATTATGGCACTTTTAAAAGTAGCAAGCCGTCTTTGCAAACGCTATCTAAACACTACCACTAAGGGACTCAGGGGGTTGCTAGTCATCAAATTTCAAATTCTACTGGTAGCAGCTTTTTAAAAAAGAAAGGGGGGGGGGGACGACGACGATCAAGTCAACCTTGTTCAGGTCCCAAACAGTTCTCAAGTCCATGAGGTCCAGGTCAAAGCTAAAAGGCGCGGGTCTCAAGTTCAACTCCATGCTTTCTAAGTTAGATAGAAATGAGTAAAACCTTCAAATGCAAAGTTGCAAAGGCTCTGATGAGAAAAACATGTTTCCTATATAATACTGCTCCACCCATTCAAGTTCTGCTCACTCATTCTGTCATCCTGTTCAATTTAGTCAACTGCACCAAAGAAAGAACTACTACAAAAAACTAAGACCAGCCAGGCTGACTCTTCATTTGTAAAGCCAACGTATCTAATTTCATTGCCTCTAGTAGCAAATAGACCGCTCTAATAGGCTTCTACAATTGTTTCAGAAATTATAGACATTTTCACAAGGGTGCTTCCAAGCCAAACAGATCAAACAAAACTGCTGACTACAGGACAATCACAAATGATCACAGCTCTGAATGTGTGTTTGAGAATAGTGTTCAGATCAGTCACGATATATATAGCTAATGTAGCCTTTAAAGCCTTAAAGTTACTTGAGCATATTGATTTTAGCTGTACATGTATAAACACTTGAAAGGTTATGACTGGCAGAAGTAAATGAGCTCATCCCATTACAACTTAAAATGTGTCCATTAGACTCCAACATTCACAAACGATGCAAACAAACTTTTTACAGCCTCAAACTACATGGAAAACCCAACTGATTGTATTGATTGCCAACCTTTATATCAAGGGCCTATTTGGCACTACACTTCTTAGAAGTCTAAATCCTACTGTACCAAAGTAAACACACATGCACTTGACTACTGACATGAAAGCAACATCATGAATGAGATACTTCATGTGTCTGATTATGCATTTTTGTATTTCCCACACAAAACAATCAATTTCCATTAATTTCCTTCATCCACGAAGGAGTGCTTGTTTTGTTGTTTCTTTGATAAAACAGTTTCTATTGCCTTTCATAAATACAGCAAGATGACATTAACAAGGGGAGAGTGAGAACAGGTCAGTAGCCATGTTCAAAACCATTAGCAAATTACACACTTAGCCTAGTTTAACTTGTAGTTCCTTGGTACTCAATCCTAACATGAAACACCTCCATGGCCATGTGAGTGTAATGTGTCAGATTTCAGTGTGGAAACATGTCTGTGTTTCACTGGTGCCTGTTGACCCAGATACATGGTTGATCTTAGCTTTCTAACTGGGGTTGCTGTGTCTCTGGTGGAGAGAGTTTAGAGGTGAATACTGGAAAATGACAGCCCTTGGTGTCCACTCACGCCTAAGTTAAAATACACTGACTAGACTAGTTGGAGACGGATCCTTTTCAGCTATCTGAATAGATAACACAGTGCAATTAAACAACTAGCAGCTATGCCCGTTTGTGTTTAGTTGACTTTGGTTTGGGGCTGGGGGAATACTACAGAGCTAAATAATAGACACATTTGAGCTTTTATGAAAAAGCCCCCCTGTTGAAGAATTAAGATGAAACTTTGCCATAGGATCTATCAACTACAAAAATGAAATGTAAAACCGTAATACTGCTGCTCAGTAGTTGCTACTCAGTACCTAGTGTACGACAATGTGGATGAACATCTGCTTGGTGGATTGCTTAAAACCCTACCACAAATAACAAAGACATATAACAAAAAGGTCAATTGTGATGACATTCAACATCACAAAAGTTCAAAGTGCTATATGAAAAACAATATACAATGCATAATCTGCACTCTAAGGTCAATATATTGTAAAGCATAGGGGGTTAGGTATAGAAAGGGAAATATCACTGCAATCTCATTTCTATTAGAAAACTCTCCAAATCAAAAACATTGAATTAAGGTGTAAATTGACATGGCTATCGAGAATAGTGGTGGTGAGGATTTGCCAACTGTCAATGAAAGGTTGATATTGTAAAAAAGTAAAAACTTCAGTACCCATTATAAAGCTACGTGGAGGTGCGTGTGTATCTAACGCTTGTGTCAGTGTCTGCACGTTATCATATTCATTGGATAGAAGTGATAATATCTTCAAAAATGCGTTACTGGCATCATTATGTGTCCAAAATAGCCTGGGTGTTTGTCTGCTTACTGGTGTGTGACATGTAGCTTGAAATGCATGTAAATATGTCGGTGTTAAGAGTACAGTACATGCGTGCATGGGGCAGTACATACTGGATCACTGAAAAGCATGATGGAAGCGGGGAAGTGTGGTGGGTGTGCTCAAGTTGGATATGAATGAGGAGGTGAGCCCTTGGAGGGGGTTCCCTGCAGCCTCTGGGCCATCAGGGGGCTGGGGGGGCAGCTGGACCAGAGGCGTGGGCTCTTCGGTGGGTGGATATGGGACGCCCAGCCCCCCGCTGCCCCCCGCCTGGTTGTACGGCGGCCCGTTCAAAGGCAAGAAGTTGAAGAGCTGCGAGAAGTCCAGCAGGGAGGAGGATGAGGCCAGCGAGTCGCCTGCCATGGCGGCTGCTGCCACAGACGTGGACATTTTGGACAGGGAAACCTCCTCGTTTGTTTCCTCTAGTACATCCACCTGCGGTTCCAAATCAAGTTTGGAGGTGGAGAGTTGAGTATCTGCAGCTGCAGAGGAGGAGGAAGGCACGGCACTCTGCAGTTCCATCAGGTATGTCTCCAGTTCTCCCTTTAGATTCTGCTCCCGTTCCTGTGAGGAGACAGTATATGAGGTAAAGTTGGAGCCCAGCGGGTACTTTAGAGAGAAAGGGTGTGTTGGGTTGGGGAAGGGCTCTGTGTCCAGGACGGGACCTGTGTACATGTTGAGCTGGAGCTGCATGGGTGCCAGCATGCCCGGGAGCTCGCCCTTGATGCCCCCAGATGCCAGGTCACAGACAAAGGGCTCCAGCGAATCAGCTGGCTCAGTTTTTACCCTCAGCAGCTCCCGAGCATGGCTCTTCTTCACATGACGTGTCAGGTGGTCCTTCCTACCGAAGCGCTGGGCACAGTACTGACAAAGGAAGTCCTTGCGTCCGGTGTGCACCACCATGTGGCGCCGCACGTCTTTGCGGGTGTAAAATCGCCTTTCACAATGCTCGCACTGATGCTTTTTCTCTTTGGTCCCACCAGAGGACTTGCCGGCGTGTGTTTTGAGGTGTTCCAGAAGCACCCCAGTGCTGGCGAATGGTTGCAGGCACACTTGGCAGGTGAGGTCTCCACTGTTGGCTGCGTGAAGGGCTAGGTGGCGTTTGAAGCCAAGCTTGGTGTTATAGCTCTTGCCACACTCCTGACAGGTGAACGCCTCCTTGTAAGGGTCATGAGTGTGCAGGTGATTCTTTAAGTGATCCTTGCGATGGAACATTTTCTCACAGTATGAACACTTGTGGGTTTTTTCTGGCGAGTGAGTTGCCATATGCCTTTGAACACAGATACATTCTATGAGCACTCAGAATTTCTGCAATCATCTAGGTGTTTTATGTAGGCATGCTATTCATAACACTTAAACACATGATCTGAAAGTGCAATGGCATTCATCAACAAATCATCTTTGACTACTAAAGAGCACTACATGACAAATGGTGTAAAGAGAGAAGCAACATGCTGCAGCCTGCTATATATGGCTGCTTGTCTGTACCGTAGCAACTTGTATTTGGAGACGAAAGCCTTGGTGCAGTCAGGGTGGGAGCAGCGGTAGGGTCTTTCTCCCGTGTGAGAGTATGAGTGCACCTTCAACTTCTCCACACTGTTGAAAGCCTTCTGGCACACTTGACAGGGGAAATTCTTCTTCGGCTTCCCCTCTGCTCTTCTGCGCCTCCCTGTGGCTGGCGCGAGCTTGGCTTTTTCCAGGACGTGGTCACGGTGGCCCTGGGTTCCCGTGGCCATGGCACCCTAAGGCAGACCAGCTACATGGACAGGGGTGCAGCACCCAACTATTATTGATGCAATTGCTCTATCCAGTTTCATGTGCTCAAAACCGCCCGGACTCAGGGGCCTGAGAAAGAGAGAGAGAAAAGCACAGAGATAAAGGGAAAGACAATAAGATGGAGAATGGTTTATTTTCTGGTTGGTGACATCAGAGAATAACACTGTCGTCTTTACAATGGGTAGTGAAACAAACTACCCAAATTAGTGAGAAAACAATCAACCAAAAGTACGGGGAAGACGGGGAAGCCCTTAGGTTAGACTTCAAGCACACCCGCAATGAAACAAGGAGGTTAGATTAAAATGCTTTTATTAGATTAGGGCATATTATTAGAGAAGTCTATAGATTTCCAACTCTTGCCTAAACCCGACCAAAGTAAAAAAAGCAACATTTCGATTAATTAAACATAACCAGATGAAACCCTGCTGAAACACAGGACATATCTAGCTGACAGGAAAAAATAAAATCAGTTAAATTGATTACATGCACTACCATGCACAACAGTGATTGATTACAGCGCTGACAGATCAGTGGTCCTCACGTTACATTATCATTAGAAACACAAGTGAGATATCGGATTGTCCTGAGGTGTAGAAATAGCAACCTGCAAAGCCACAGGGCTTACATGAACTGTAATCATTTTGGGAAATGAATCCAAGTTGGAAGATACTTATTCTCCTATTCTTGTGACAAATTATTAGGTAGAAGATGTACTCAAATTTAGCAGCACAATATAAAAGCAAACTTTTAATTTTCTTCATCATCACAATTAGATTCAGTCCTATGAAATAATGACGGGTAACATCATTCCTTATGCCTCAGCTTTACAATGTGATAAGGACTCAAATCTGTGTCATATTGTAGTTGTTTAAATGCTCATAAACAGTAACTTCTTTTGTACCTATAAAACGTAAGAACTGTTGTAAAAATATATCTTTGTGCCCTATTTGTATATTCAATGTTTACTACAATTCAAATTAGGTGAATTACCGCAAAGTCCTACACTGATAAATATAATTGCCAACTATTTTGCCCTAAGTAAGACTTATTAATGCTTTAAACTTTAAAGAGCATAACCCATTTGGCCTTTTGAAAACAAGAGTAAAAAAGTCACATATTTAGCAAAAGAGAAAATTAGGCTATTATGTGAAACAAATTATTTTTGTCCTCATCACTGACCCATTAGATAAAATGTACCAGAAATTGTATGATGATACATGAACACCCATTTTACATTTCATGTTTTTGGCAGGTAAACAAGTCTTAGAATTTTCTCAGATTTTGACCTTTAAGATGATATATATTGGGTTAATTGTGTACCTCTGCTCTTTTTTGCACTTGCATTAAGTACTATTTGCATCTTAACTTTCTATGATAACTACTCAAAATTATAAACAGAGGTGGGAATTTTACTCCAGTAGAAGTACAATCACTTTGTTGACATGTCTATCATGTAAAATAGTAGCTTACTAAAATGTACAAGTAACGTAGTTACTTTTAAAACAAAAAGATTTAAAAAGATTTTGTGCTTAAGATGTTATCAAGTAATTTTGAGGTTTTATTTATAGCCAAGGGTTTGGGAAGTACAAGTGCAGACTCTTAAAAGTTGCCTACTAAAAAGAATTACATTGCTTTAAAGTTCTAACCTAGTACAAGAACTTTAAATGTTTTGTTATCAACACAATTTTGAAATTCCCCCCCCCAAAAACACAAACATAGAAATGAAGGACAACATTTTGATACAAGTGATCTGTGACTCAAGCTCAGCTTTTTAGATAATCTATCAAAGACAAGCTGTTAAGGAGGAAAGTCTCATTGTTATATGACATTAACATGGTGAGCAAACGTTTGCTTTAGGTTAGGCTCTACATGCAGGACTTGGAGATAGAAAATATTCTGTCCAACTTTCTCATCCCATCATGATTCAAAATACAGGGTCGACTTTTCTTCTATCTTTTCAAACAAGATATACATAAAGAAACCCTTTACAGCATTTTTTTCAGCCACCAGTCTTTATATCCAAGTTTCTGTCACTTAAATACAAAATCAACGAACATCTTCCAACCCATGGTTTGGTTTTCTGTGATAGGGTTAGAACCTTTTGTTTCAATTAGAATGACAGATTAGGACTTCAACTGATTAATACATTGCATTGTTGAACACAAACACAAATAAACAATCAGCAAACAGGCTGGTGTTACTAACCACACTTTTCAGCATATTGTAAAAAGGCCAGTGTCTAAATGATGAAAGAATACTGACCGATTACAGTTAAAATGTACAGTTTAAAGTCTAGCGTAAATTGGTAGCGTAAAAAGGTGTAAACACAGGCATAGAGACTTGAGCCAACATTGTCAACGTAATATCAACATCCTTTCAGAAAGTGATACCATCAGCACTATCATCTTAATATCAGGACATGGTATTTACAGCTATCCAACCACTGAAAACAACCATATCTGGCTATTTCCAAATATGCCACAGAATGGTCTTAAAATTTAACTGAAGGACATATACACCCAAAAAGAGGCTCCTAATCCACAGGACTTCTTCTACAAGATTTCAGAGCTATAGCTCAGTGGGCTCCAATACAATGGCATTGGACTGTATAATATAAGGAGCTATAAGACCATATCTTGTCAATACGAATTACTAACATGACTGCTGCAACCTGCCACAACCATCAAACTGAACAGAAGCTCGAACACACTTAAGATAAGCTGTTTGCAACAACATGGGACACAGACTGCACAATCAAATCTTAAGCAGAGCTTAATTAGTTCGCCTTAAATTCTCCCTCCATTTTGGTACTTTATTGACAAGCAATTTCTTTCCGTTTCTTGCTTGTTAGGCTTAGGCTACACTGGGGATCATAGCTCAATTGACATCTCTATGAGAACATGGTCAATAGGCTACCTGCAATGGGTGAAAATGTGATAGCACATAGCCTAAAACAGGACAGCACGATAAACATGTCATTGTAGCCTACACATTGGTTGCATTCGGCGTTACAGTTTTTTGAAAGGAGATGCTTCAATCGATAAGGATATGTTAACACTGTTTATGATGAAGCCTACATATGAGGCACACTTCAAAGTGAATGCAGACAGCAGGAATATTGACATTATTATTGAATCCAAGTGCGCCTGTTCCTGTCGGCGGTCATCGGAGTGCCGTTGTTATTATATTCAAAAATAACTAAACTAAGTGGGTATGTTCAAGTTCTCTCAACTTTTCTTCATTCTACTTGTTCCTATGCTTTCTAGCGTTCATGGACATGCGGCGTGACACAAAAATCACGACTGACATAATTTATTAAAAATTCTTTCCATACTTTTGCCTTCCCTTGGTTTTCTCTGTGGTCCCAAACTGGGTACTGATTAACACAAACTTTTCCCCAGCTCACCCCTCTCTCATAATTTAAATAACCCCGATATTTTAATTCAAGAACTGAGTAACAATTTACTTAATTTACATAAAACTTACCCCGGGCGCTTTAACATCCTTTCTGTAGAGTTTTTCTGGACTTTCAGCTATTTTCCGAATTTTTAATAATTTTTTTCTCATATTTTTTGCTAGACGCGGCGGGCCTGAAAATTGTTTGCTTTCCCCTCTTTCCAGCAGCCATTGTGTATGCGCTGCGATGCAACCGAACTACAGTTTAGCCACGCCCATCTCAAGTTCCTCCCACTTCTTATTTTTCATTTGCGTAAGGCGCTTTCACTTTAGTTTCAATGTCATTTACAGTTCCTCTAATACAACTCAATTTTGGACACGCTAGAGATACTGTCGATCGTTTTAACTCGGGTGAGTTTCATTCACAAGATTAGGAGGTCTAAGATGTCAGTGATGCATTGCTATTGGCCCATTGGAATGCCATTCTGTGTAGGTTTCATGAGCAGCATCTCCTATTGGATGGTTGTGCCGTCAGGTCTCAGTGACCGTATGGCTGAGTTTCCTGGTGCGCTGTTGCAGCAGAGGTGATAGTTGACACGAGCATGACTGGTAGGCTATAGTGAGTGTTGCTTTTCTACATGTAGGTTTTAGAAAGCAAGAAGTAACCTTGCTGTCTATACCAAGTAAGTACATTTGTGCCAAAATGATTATTTGAATACACGAGGTGCGAACAGGCTACTAACCACAGATACTTTGTTCTTCTATGTTGGATAGCTAACCCTCATTGCCGGTATTACCAAGGTGCATCGATAAGTCATTACCGGTGGGAAAAGGTTGGAAAGTGTAAAGGTAGGCCTTAATGCTGCAATGTTATATTATGTCTCCGTTTGACATCTAAGCTCAGCTCAAGTCATGCAAGCTCAAAACACATAAGACTTTACCCGTTCGCCAAGTGAGTTTGCTAACGTCAGTGAAGGTCAACTTATATATGATGTTACATAGTTGCTGTTACCTAGGGGAGACCTTGCCCTTCACGCCAAACTCTGTTACAAAATGTGTCAATTTAAAGTGCCCTTGCTTATTGGAAAATGTAACATTACACACTTGGTATACATGACTTGAGACCTTTTTACGAATGGTTAAGCTCTTCAATTCGTCATACATCCAATACACCAAGCAGCAACTTTCAGTCAAAGTGCAACTTTACAATTGGTTAGCATTGTCATCCCACAATCATCTTCCATCAAAATATACAGCGATAGTGAGCAGCATTAACCCATTTTTTGTGTTGCTTCGTGGATTATATGTATGCCGAATTCCAAGGGACACTGGATTAATTACATTTTTTAATTTATGTTCTACCAGTTATGCATGTTTGCCAATAAGCAAGGCCATATTAAAAAGATCAGATTTATTTTTTTAAATGAAGTTTGGCGGGACTTTCTCTCCATAATAGAGAACGGAGGGGAGACCGGGATAGGTTATCTCTAGGGCTATCTGAAACAGCAAGGTTTAGAGAAAAATGTCACATTATACAAATGTTTCCTTCTGAGCAATTAATTGGTTACTTATGGTGGTTTCAACAGTCTTGAGATGAGGGCAAATTTGTGTTTTTGAAACCTACAAATAAAAAGGTGAAATATTTTCTTGTTAAAACTCTTTGGTAAACCACAGAACTGAGAAGTTGTACCTGCCTTGATATATGAAGGTGAGGGTTGATAGTTATTTTTACAACCAAGGGTTACACCAAAAACCTTTCATCAAGCAGATTTTTGGTGAATCTAAGATTTGTTGACCTGAGTTTCAGTTTAATTTGCATTGAACACTTTTAACTGTAACTTAAAACAGTTTATTATTAGTATTATAATTAAATTAGTTGGATGCAATAAGGCATATTCAAAATTGGCGGTAAGCATATTCAAAATTGGCGGTAAGCATATTCAAAATTGGCGGTAAGCATCCTTGCACCAGAGATATTTGGATTAACTCCCATCAGGTTTGTCAATGCAATGTAGTCCGGCTTTTAGAAACTCGACTTTAAGCCAGCTGTATATTGAAAAGAGGTGGGAAAAGCAATCACTGCCCTGACCTAATATAGGAATAGGGCCATAGATCAAGACCTGTTTCCCCATTCTGTTAGGTAGTTGAGTAGCCGCTGGGCGTTAGCTCAAAGCACCTCAGATTGCTGTGACCCAGTGTCATTAGGTCCAACCTGGATGATAGGGGTGGGAATCGGTAGTGATGTCACGATTCGATTCGATTTAGATTCTTAGGGTCACGATTCGATTTCAGAATCGATTTTCGATTCCAGACGATTATCGATTCGATTTTCAATGACTTATCCACCATTTGACTACAGTAACCCAATACACCCCAAGCGCAAAATGACGGCACCATGATTAAAAAACACTGAGTCAGCTGAATGTACTTTAACTTCTCTGTTATTGTGTAAAGCACTGCTGCTTGTATTTAATTAGTCATGATGTCAGTTTGTCAGTAAAAACTAAATCTAAACCAAATATCCAATGTACTGATACACGTAAGACCAGTTTCATAGACACAGATCTTTGTGTCTTTTTTTTGCTGTGGGTGATATTTTACATTCTTCTCCACAGTGGAAATTGAACCTTGCTCTGGCAGTCTTAGTGCCTTGCTCTAACAA
>OMOT01080443.1:0-10688 GCA_900312575.1 Acanthochaenus luetkenii
CAGAGAGAGAGAGAGAGAGAGAGAGAGAGAGAGAGAGAGAGAGAGAGAGAGAGAGAGAGAGAGACCCTCCAGGTAGCCTAATACTCTGTGGAAAATGAGTTTGTCTTGTAGTGTGAATAGATCATTAGTGGTGTCTAATAGCACCAGCTACAGACAATATCATCAGTCTCATCTGAAGGACATTAATTATCGGCTTGCTTGAATTTAAACTTGCACAATGAACACAGGAGAATATATATATTTATTAATAAACTAAAGCACACTCAATAATCAGGTAAGATATGTCCATATAAAGCATAGAGGAAGTAGATCGTATGATTGAATAGTGGCGATGAATGAATAGCAACACACAAATAGATAATCATATGAGCCTATGATGATCAATGCTTAACAGACGTACCACAAGTTGAACGATGAAAGATATGAATCCGTTAGAGATGGTAATAAAGGGTGACAACGTAACTATCAGAGACACTCAATCATTAACTTAGAACAATACTGTCAATGACTATGCATGGAGTGGCAGAGCTGAGTCGCTATCTACAGGGAGCCGTAATGACTTCATGAAGTGTCGTGGAATAACTACGGGTTGCATGAATGATGCCCAGCGGACATCGATCATACATACGCCACGAAGCGGAGGTCCGGAGGAAGATGACACACGTTGAGGCCAGGGTCTGGATACTCGGCTCAACGAGACACGGGTGGTTGAAGAGGTTCCAGGTTCCCGATGACGATTCAAAGCTGGACTCACGGAGGTTGCAGCACAGCCCTTGGCGAGCTGCAATGGAGCGGTGTGTGGGTCTCTCACTCTTGACCAGTTTCGGGATGAAGCTTGTTCTCTGTTGGGCTTGTGGAGCTGATGTCCATGAAGCGAGTCTTAACGACAAAGTCTTAGAGGCCAAGTTGGTGTTAGACTCCTTTAGCAGTGTAGCGACCACGTATAGTGCATGAAGTCTGCGGTGGACAGGGTTTCCTATGTCACTGTCATCGCCTATGCTATTGTACACTCCACCGTTTGTCCCGGCACCTGTTCCCCGCTCAGCCGTCCAAGGTTTCTTCCATTTTTTCCCCTAATAAGGTTTTCTTGAAGTTTTTCCTTGTGTGCCTCGAGGATCTAATGCTGGTGGTGCCGGTAGTTTAGGCCTTGTAGAAAAGGTGGGCTTGATATGGTTTTCTAAAAATGTATATGGTGTGTCTTGTGCTTTGTTCTGTTTCCCGATGTTTGTCTTATACTATTCTGTAATTCCATTGATTGTTGTTCAGTTGGATCTAGTTTGGCTCATTTTCTGTGAAGTCCTTTGAGACCTGATTGTGATAAAGGGATATATAAATAAATGAACTTGAACTTGGAAAGGGTTCCATGTGGTTTTGTTGATAAGGAGTGGGCGTGTGTAGGGGGGGAAAGAGCTCATTACATACTGTATGCATAAAACATACCATCTGCTCCCAGATCTACACAATATAGTTGACCGTTATAATATAACCACTAATAAACTCTGTGTAGTTTCCTGAGCAGTTTGAAATCAAACATGGCTACCTAAGCACATGAAAAGATGAAGACATTGAATAATGTGAATAACTATAGTATAGAACGTCACAGACACATACAAAACAAGAGATACACATTAGAGTCCAACACAATGTGATACCCAAAGGCCTGTGAGTCTGTATCAAAGATTTCTTTCTGGCACCTCTAGGATTGGCCGAAACAGGGTTTTCTATGGCGTTTGACAGGCCTCTTCCTTGAAAGATTCTGTAAGATCCCATAGTTTTCACCCCTAATAAGGATCTGTTATCAGGAGAGAGGTCAGCAGACAGGTTCCCTGTGCCTGCTGTCTGTGTGAGGATCATGTGCTCTGTAATTGTTCCTCTGCTATGATTTTCTGTAGGACATACGAATTAAATATGTGGCGCGTCATTTAATGTCCCTCTCATGTCTCTGCTGTCCAGGAAATGTCAAGTCATTTATATAAGCTGTCAACTATTGATTCAGACTGTATATTTATTTAAATGTTAGAGAAGTGGCAGCGGTTTGTGGCCAGTCGTCCAACTTAAGCCTAGCATAAATACTGGGAGCTGATATTAGATAAGCAGCCATTTCTCTAAGATGTTTTATTAACTGTAATTTGCCTCATAACCATCATATAAGAGAAAATGATCAAAGTTCCGATCTATCAAGATAAAATTGGGACACCCCCATAAAACTAGACTGCACTCGAGCAAGGTACCAACATGACCTTGACCTTTGACCTCTTGACCCCAAAATCTAACCAGATCCAGGGTACCTTGGGCTGAATATATGTCAGAAGTATGAACATCATAGGGTTATTTGTTTTGGAGTTATGGTGTGAAAATACATACCCACACACCCACATAGATGCGGCACTGAACACCCTACTTGTCTCGCTGGTGCGAGTAATTAAGGTGGTAGTATTGTCAGAGTAGTTGGAAAAGCAAAGATAATGAGAGGAGAGATTATGAAGTCGACTTGAAAACCTATTTATTCAGGTTATTAATGATATGCCAGTTTGTGGCTCAAATCTTTGCACATTGATTTAAAATAATGATCCATCAGTTGCGTCAGAGGTGTCAGGTTATACTGTACATAAAACTAATATACAGCCGATCAGAACCGTATGTTCCATCAGGCTATGGTATAAATGTATTTCAGTGTCTCATGTTGGACGGTTCTGTCATCTGTCATGGTATGAGTAGGGAAAGACATAAAATGTCTTGCAGTTAATTTTTCATGAGGAATTGTCTTTCAGGAATGGACACAACCAGCAGGCATGGTAGTTATCACTTTCCCTCCCCGTTATCCATTATTTACTGTAATAGACTCCCTGCAGCCAATCAGAACGGCTGTACATAGCATCCAGCCATCACTTACAGTTAGTAAGGTTTCACTAATTTCTAGTTTGTTTTTCTCTCTGACAAAGTGAAGATTAATGACTCAAATTGGGCAGAATCTTGCTCCCGAAGGATACCCATTAATAGTTTGATTAATTGTCTGTAATTATCGGGTTTTTTCCACCCTAATTTGTTTTTAGTTGGAACTCAAACTCCCCAAATTGCCTCACTAAATGGCTGAAATGCAAATGTCTTTGCTCTTTATATACAGTACGCTTTAGTGTAAGTGGGCAGAGTATTCAATGATACTTGTTTTCCTCCGAGGGAGTGGTGTCTTGTAGCTGCCTGAGACTGCTTAGCCACTGGAAAGCCCCGGGCACACAGGGGCCACTGTCTGTCTGATGGAGGATGTACACACACCCTGCGAGGGTGTTCACCTGCCTGCTGGGAAGGCAGAAGGGGGAGGGAGAAAAATCACAGCAATATTGCCTTGAATACCAATGAAGTGTAAGTGGGCAGAGTATTCACAGAGACGTGATGTTACAGACAGCTAATCAGCACCGCCCCTCCCCACCCTCCTTCAAACGAATCCACTTTGAGTAGCATTCCTCGAATGTGCTCGTCCTCGGGTTCCAGCGTAGCGGTCGGGAGGTGGATTATGGGGCTTTATTGTAGTCAAAATGTCTCCATTTGTCTCAATTGCTCCAACCGTTTTAATCGTGCCAGAAGAGAGCGTCACTTTGATCCCGTCTCTTCTGAGGTCCTCACTCTCTCTGTGAGACGCTTGATAACCCGCAGGTGGTCTTTGGTCTGGACACACAAAACAGCTTGTTGTAGTTTGAGTAAAGAGTTGGGCACTAAGTAGTCGTATAACAGATTTTTACAATTAAAATAACTTGTGTATGTACACAATACACATTTAGATGGACCTGTACATATATACATATACACATGCCGTAGACTTGGCATGTACTCTGACTACATTTACATGCACACCAGTATCCTTAATATGTGGGACATTCATGCATTCTGATTTTGAGATGATGCATTTAAACATCGTATGCCGAACGAGCTCTTATCCCAGTTATGAAAAGCCTGGATAATATTCCTGGGTTATGTCAAATTTCAATGGTAATACTGATATACTGTATGTTATCTTGTCTGCGCCTGCTCAGCTTCATGTAGCATCATAGCAGCCACCTTCTGGAGACGCTGACAGCATTCCCAGCATGCACCACCTCATGTTCTTGACATCTGCTGTATGAAAGCAGGACCAATTCTAACATTAGGTTGTTTGTCAGAATTGATTGGAAAATGACAGTTTACCACGAGGAACATCGTCTTATGACAGACTTAGAGGGAGCAGAATATTAAAGACGCACATCAGACGCTTATCCGGAATAAGACCGTAAGCATAAGCTCCTATCCAGAATTCCGTGTGCATGTGAATGTAGTCGGAGTGTGAGGTGAGAGCGCTAAGCAGTTTGGAGTTACTGTAACAGGTCGGCCTGATCTCCTTCTCCCGGCAGTGAGAAAACATGGACGGCGCTGTTTGAAGTTCTGCTGTCACACGCCCTCAGACCGGATGAGATGCGAGAGCTCTTTTCCACTTTTCGTCTCTTTCTCTCGCTCTCGTACGAAGTCTCTCTCTCTGGCTTGCAGGAGCTTATTGCTCCACGGGCGACGAGGGTCCCGGGCCGTATTCAAGCCCAGGATGTCTCGGTTACACGGAATGTGCCTTCGACCGCTGAGCCACCAGGACGCCCCCCTTTTTGCTCCTTTTCTCCACCTTCCCTCACCCCACTTCCGCCTCAGCCCCTCCACCTTGTGTTCCATATAGCTTTAATTACATGTGAGTCACCTTGACTACCTCAGTGATTCATTTCATTTCAGCAGTTTCTCATGCAGACCTCAGTTCTGTGAGGAGTCAGCAGCAAATTACTGCATCTTCTACGCGGTCGCTTAACTTAAACACGCACGCACGCACACACACACACTCGCACGCTCACACACACACACACCCAGGAGGATATCTTGTGGTCTTTAGTTCCCAGAATTTTAATGATGTTTCTGTCAATCAAACTAAATGCCTCGGACTACATTTTCCCGGCATGTTGGATTTATTGGAGGGGTGTTTCTTCATTTTTATCTACTAAGTAACCACAATGTAGAATTCCACGTAGATGAACGCATTTTGCAAGACAGAGATAGTATGGCTTAACCTTTTTCCTCCAAGCTCTGCTTCCCATCAGTCCCATCAGTGCCAGAAACGAATGAATGGCGAATATCTTATATTGGATATAAACTTCAAAAGATTTAGGCTTTTTGCTCATCATTCATCATTAAATGCTTTAGTGTGTTAGCATATCTTGAGATGGTTTGACTTAAGCTTTTCCTCTAAGCTGTACTCAAAGATGGAAAAAAGAAGAAGCATGAATTAACATTTTCCCCCAAGCTTTTAAGTGCAGGCTTTGAATCCGGGGTTTTGCAGTATATGCACTCAGTACATATTAAAATCGAGCGCCTATCGTGACGTTTCCGTGGAGATTATTTTAATTTCAGATATGCGAATGAGGAGGTGGGACAATAAGTGAGGAGACGAAAAATTGCCAAATAAAAGTGAGGCAAAAGTCTGAGATCTCTCATGCGCATCTCTGTCATCATTGCAACGGGTATTATGATTTGAATGTGACATACACTCGCTTTTAGAGCATGATATTGATGCCTGGACCCTGTCGGGACCCAACTGGACCTGATGCTCTTAGTAGCTCAGGCCTTAGTCTGGTTTGGGTTTACAAAACCCCATAATGGGCTTAATTATAGTTTGTATGGATGTTTTCCAGGTTCTGATAGGGCTGCGTTCAAATTTTAAACCTCTAAGTCAAGTTCACAGTTAATTTGGTCTTCACTCTTTCACCCCTTCAGCCCTCTATTTATCTCTTGCTGTCTTCAAGTCTTTCATCCATTCTCCCCCACCTTTCATCTCTTATGTTCCTCGTACCTCTTCAGTTAAGGCAATAAATTACACCAGGCAGGGCATATAGATCCACTGAATCCCGCTAATGAGGGCTGTGACCCCCAAGCGGCTCCTCTAGCCTGCTCCTCTCCAGGGGTTAATGGGAGAATTTATCCTTGATTAGTCATACCAGCAGTAATTGTCTATTGATAGCCAGCTCAATGGCTTTAGGCAGTTCCCCTTGTTTCCTTACGTTCCTCGGACTGCCTTGGAGTCAAGGCAGCTACGGTTCGCTGTCCTTTGCTTTGCTTTCGGCCGTGGCATTATGTCATCCAGCTTGCAGCAAATGGAAAGTGAATGTAAAGTGAGTGAACCTCGTGAAGGGAGAGCATTGTCTGTTCTGCACTGAGCCTCAAATAGATTTCCCACTGTTAAATACCTGGCGTGAGCAAATGCTTTATCTGCGGCTCTTTTGATCCCGCGTGTGTTTGAGGAAGCCACGAGAACAGTTTATGACGCCATGTTTCGTTTCATTCTTCGTGCTGTCTGTTCTTAGCTGCACATACAGTACACCAAGAGAGGGGTCAAGATGAGGCTGCTCTCTTGAGGGCCTGCAGGCATGAAGGTTTTCTACATGGGGATAGAAGTGCGCGTCCATTTTCACCGATGCCCCATGTGGCCAATGTTTCTGTCACCTTCAACACCCCGGTGACTGTTTCGAGCTATCTTGGGCCTGTTTTGATTCTTATTGTACGTTGTGTTTTCTTTTTTCCTCAATGAATCTTCCGCCCTTTGACAGCTGGGTGACAATGTGCTAATGGAGACATACATTTCTTGTGAAGCCTTGGGGCCTTTCAGGGTGGATGGATAGGCTGTTTAAAGGCTGAGATCGATAAAGATGCTTAGCTTCCATTTCAACAACAAAAACAATGTCTATATGTTGGACTTGGGCACTAAGTACGGCTAGAAATTGACATAATGGATAAACTAAGGTTGGCTCACTGGGTAGCACCTTACAGTGGCCTTATTCCCGTGTCATTACCTGTGTCGTTGGAAATACACAATCATTAATACTGTGTTAGTATTTAATGAAACTCATTAATTCATAATGGACTTACAAGGGAGTAACAACCCAATGTACAAACAGTTACAGTGTACAAATGTAATTGTAAAAGTAAATTGTTAGATTCAGAATAAGAAACCTTTAAGTCTCAAGAACGCTAAAAATGTGCGGGAATTTGTCTTGGTGACATCGGTGCGGAGACATAACGACATCTTGATGAGTTTCATCCTGACTCGCGTGGTGGGAGAACAACAGGACTTCACAAATAAAGAGGGACAATGCAGTAAGTTGTACGGACAGTAGACTTTGCCTACCGCCGTATATATTTGAGCAGTATGGAATACGTTATGCTGAATATCGTGAGATGGATGGAGAAAAAGCTTTGAATATGAGAATCAGCTAACGTATATTCCTGAGACTGAAACGTATAGTAGTGGGCAAAGTACAAGTACAAATATTGTTCAGATATTGTGAGTGATGCAAGACTGCTTATGCTTACGCGATGCCCTGAAAACTGAACATAGTTAAGAGATGATTCGATTGTTAGATGGAATTCAGTAATGACATGGCGTCACTTTGTGACTTCTAGCACATACTGCAGCTCGTCACTGCTTTCTTGCTATTAGCTGTCAAGACCTCAACCTTTTAACATTCGTTGTTAAAAAATAAGATGGGCAGGACATCCCATTTAATTCCATGTCAAATATTCAATAGATTGAATGAGACAAATCAGTAAAAAGGGTTTCTTTTTATAGAGGCACACAGGGTTTCTTTTCCCCCCACTCCTGATTGAGTGGTGATGCAAGCTCGGGCTGCACAAAATCGAAAATAAATATTGAAATCGTAACATTGATAACTGCAACTTCCAAAGTGCAAGAGGCTGCACTTTTTTTTTTTTTTTTTTAAAGGGAAGTGTTTCTGGATGGCAAATCAAGTTGCATGACTGAAACATATTATTTGTTAAAGTAAGAAAACATTTACTTTATTCCTGGATTTTATTTTTCCCCACCACACAAAAATATATTTTGTCAATATTGTGCAGCCATAACATGGGCTCGCCTTGCTTAGTAAGGTTTGGCCGTAGAAGACCAACTGATCTCACAAGATTTCATTTACAGTCCTTTGTTTACCTCCTGAAAACACAGGAGGTCTGATTGTAACAGACACCGTTTCCCAGGCCTGCCGAGCTCGTATAAAACCCTCCTTGTCTGATTCAGAGCTTTGTCTTTTCCGTTCAAACACTCTGTATGGGAGCGTCATCCACAGATTAGATTATCTGTTGTGTCTCCCTGTCAGGATGCCCAGGAGAAATGTAAGGTGCTGAGAGACTGTGACCTGGGTAACACAGACACAATGATGGTGCGACCAGATCCCATGAGCACTCGCACACTGCTACGATACGAAACAACACAGTCCTGCCAAGCACTGCTTCCCACTTTCCAAAATGAACTTCAGACCCCAAGACTGAAAGAGGTCACATATTTGCAGAGAGGACATGTTTGGAGGAAAGAATTAGGAACTTGCTAAATGACAGCGATTACGCAACACTCGTATGCACATTCAAATGACCCAGCTACAAGATTTTTCAAATGCATTAGTATTTCTGCCAAAATATGTCCCGGTCCATTGCGTTGAAATTTAGATTAGCAAATACATAATTGGATTCTACACTGTCTGTGAAGAGTGTTATCTGCAACTGTATAAATCGCCTGTACTGGAAAGGGCTGAACTCAGCAGATCCATTGTCTCTTGGCACTTTCACACACTGCCTGTGTGAGTGAGCAGCTGAACACACCGCAACTCTCATTTACAGGTGTCATGCTAGGAAAAAATATGCTGTAGCTTGCTCTCAGGGTGACTCCCCTTCCGAGTCCGGAACCCCTAGTCCTGTGCTTCCTGGTATGATTAGCAGACACGCAATCAGATGAGCCAAATCAAAAGTGTGCACATGATTTAGACCAAGGACAGAGAGAAGTCAACCGAGCTCGTTAGATCTCCTCAGATTGAGCTGGATCATACTTTTCAAATGTACATTGTATGGAATTGTATTGATACCTGGTAGAGCTGAAGAGATTACTTTGGTTGCTGACATGTTTGTGCCAGGTGACAAGCTCCAGTTATATTGCAACACCTGTAATCTATTTAGGTATGATGGTATTCTTTTTTTACATTACATTACATTATGGCAGTTGGTGGACGCTTTTATCCAAAGCAACTTACATATCATCATACTGTCATGCAAGGCGCCAACCTGCTCAACGGGAGCAATTTAGGATTAGGTGGTTTAGCAGTTATGGCCTTTGAAAATGTGGAATTTTGACCTTTAATAATAGCGCCCCCATCAGGTCAATCATTAGATTTTTAAAATGTTTGTAACTGTTTTGTAAAGAGCCCAGTGCCAACGAGAGAGGTTGGTGACCATGGCACTCTCCTCCATGTTGTACGATGAATGTCACTTCTAAGTTCAAGTTCAAGTTCATTTATTTATATAGCCCTTTATCACAAGCATGTCTGTCTCAAAGGACACTTCTCTGTTTCTGGGATGCACTGTGTCATTTCACCACGAGGCTCCACTGGGCTTTAATCAGTGCAGTGTTTGACCTTTCTGTCTTCTCCCAGCGGTCCAGAGTCCGAAAGGATCTAAGCGGATCAAGATTTCCTCTCTGTGCACGGTGATACTTCTCCAGTGTTCACTATATATAAAACTGTAGGTCAAATCCACAACACTGGATTGTCCTGCTGAAGAATCTTATCTGTAGGAGTCCCAATGTCGTCATCCGATTCCTCTCTCTTTTACCCTGCCATCCTCCCATGAAGGTCACTCTCTGCCGGGGTATGAATATGGTCTGAGCGGAGGAAGTCGGAGGGATGTGAAAGGAGAAAAGAAAATGGGATTTTTGTTATCTGCCAGAGGAGTGCTGACAGAATGAATCCATCCTCTGACTCATCCCTCTTTCCCTGGCAAACGCATCTCTTGTCTCTTGATGTCCGCCAGTGATGGCGTTGGTAGGAGCAGCGAGGTTGCACAAAGGTCGAGTAAACACAATTAGGACAGGTCACACCGGAGTTAGCGCTAACTTTAAGTGGCAGATGCTGCCGTCTGTTTAGGATGGGTTAGCAGCGCGTCGTTCTTTCTCTATTCCCCGAGGGAGAAGGAATTAAAAAAGAAACTAACAGGTCTCTCTTGTCTGTGAGACATCTAATCCTTATCTATAATACATATCTGTTTTAGGCTGTTGTCTTGTGATATCAGCTTGTGACACACACTGATAACAAAGTGAACTCAAGTTTTGGCTTGATGATGAACAGGGACAGGAAGGTCTCTGGGTTTACGGCTGACACGGTGCTCAACCATGAATCAAAATTCAGTATGGTTTCTGGATTTTGCTAAGCTGGTTTTAACGACCTGTGGGCATTAATGCAATACAAGACTTCTCTTTGTTACAGCTGGTTATATATTATACTGTAGCTGATGTCTGTTGATGTGTGTTTTTGCTCCTTCATTTTGCAGCGCTTTGTTCAGAAAAGTGGTATTCAAATATATTTAGCAGTAGTCATTTTAGTAGTAGTGGCAGAAGCAGTATTTTGTTTTTTAGTAGTAGTAGAAGTAGTAGAAGCAGTAGAAGTAGTAGTAGCAGCAGTAGTAGTAGTATTTTTTTGTAGAAGTAGTAGTAGTAGAAGTAGTAGTAGTAATAGTATTTGAGCGCCATGCTTCATATGCTCCATCAACACTACTGCTAGTGAATGTGTTCTCTTTTCTCATCCAATGACACTTAAAAAACTGCTGCAAAGTTCCAGCCAAGAGTGTTAAACATT